>CAUYQG010248163.1:0-19972 GCA_963574415.1 Tarsius wallacei
CTACCACGCCCGGCTGATTTTTTTATTTATTGTAGAGATGAGGTCTCGCTTGCCCAGGAGGGTCTCGAACCCGCGGGCTCAGGCAATCCACTCACCTCAGCCTCCCAAAGGCGCGGGATTACAGGCTGAGCCACCGAGCCCAGCTAAAACATTTCATTTTTAAAGTGACTCCATGACACAAAAATCATATATAAATAGAGCAGGTGGCATGTGGATATACTAAAGATTGAGACACGTGTACACAAATGGCTGAAATTGTAGAAAGGCAATTCAAATTCAGGACAAGCAGGTGAAAGGAGATGAGAATAATTCTGGAGTTATTCCAGGCAGAGAGAAGGGCTTAAGCCAAAGCAATAGCGCAAGAACCACAGATTCAGACAGAGTTCAAACAGGTGAATGTTGCTGTAATAGAAGTTCAAGGCAAATAATGGAAGAAGCTGAGAAGTGTCAATCACAGAGCACTAGGTCCAGATTAAACAGCACAAACTTACTCTGTAGGTGACAGAGGTCCACACAAGGGATCCCTTACATGGGTGACTGGAGGACAGACCTTGAGGATGGGAACCATAACAAAGACAGGAAACACAGGTAAAAAGTGACCTGGGCTTTGGTGAGAGTAACAGTCAAAAAATATTAAGGAGTTAACAAAGACCAGCAGGCTTTGGTGATTGACTGGACATGAATGTTTGAGATGGAGAATGTAATGGTTTACAGCTTGAGTGGCAGCTGATGTTACCACAAAGTGAGAAAGAGAGACACTGAGCTGGATGAACCCAAGGAGGATCTGTACAGGATGGCGCAAGGGACAACAGTGCCCAATAAAAAAGTGCAGGATGATGAGGGAGGCTGGCAGAGATGTCGTAAGTACTGACAGGACAAAGCAAGGCAAGATCATGGTGCTCAGGAAGAAACCCATAGAAATGTCAACATTTAAACCCTTAATTGTGGAAGAAGCAGTGTTGGAAAGATACAGGAATAGTATTGTCAAAATTAACAAGAGAGTAAAACATCATCAAAAGCGGCCTTAATGATTCAATACCCACTAGGATGGCTACAACCAAAAAAGAACAAACAAAAACAGAGAGTAACAAGTGTTAGTAAGGGCATGGAGAAACTGGAACCTTTATACTCTACTGGTGGAAATGTAAGATTGGACGTGGAGAAATTGGCACCTTTGTGCACTACTGGTAGAAATATAAAATGGTGCAGCCTCTATGGAAAATAGTATAGCAGCTTTTTTTTTTAAGTGAACACAGAATTACCATATGATCCAGAAATTTCACTTGTGGGCATATACCCCTAAGGAATTGAAAGCAGGGTTTTAAACAGATATGTGTACACCCACGTTCATATTTACAAGTGCCAAAAGATGGATGTCTGAGGGATTATGAACTATGGACAAATAATGTGGTGTTTACATACAATGGAATAGTGTTTAGTCTTAAAAAGGAATAAAATTTTGACACGTAACAGCATGGATGAACCCTGGAGACATTATGCTTAGTGAAATAAGCAAGTCACAAACGGGCAAACACTGTATGATTCCACTTAAATGAGGTAGATGGGGTAGTCCGATTCATAGAAAAATGGTAGTTACCAGGAACTGGGGTCAAGGGGAAATGGGGGATTATTATTCAATGGTAGAGAATCCCTGCTGTGGAAGATGAAAAAGTTCTGAAGATGGATGGTGGTGATGGCTGCACAACAATGTGAATGTAATTAATGCCACTGAACTGTACCCGTTAAGATGGTAACATTGTATGTGTATTTTACCACAATCAAAAAATAGCTGCCTTAAAAACATAAAATATCTTTCAAAATGTCCACTGGATTGAACAATGGCCAATGAGGAGGGCTTTGATAGCTTTAAAGAAGCATTAAGGGCAGAGTCAAGCGGGACTAGATTGAACAGGACAGCAAATGCAGGCCATTTCAACAAGTTTGGATAAGGAGGCAGAAGTATAGTTTGGATGGCTGCTAACTAAGGAGATTAACGATTCAGGGAGAGTTTTAAGGGTTTTTGTTTTAGTATGTTTGATAATGATAACAGGCATGATTGATCACAAGTATGCTTCTCTAAGACAGAGGAGAAGAAAGTCGTAAAACAGGTAAAGAGGATGAGACAGGCCCAAAGCTGGATGAACTCCCAAGTTGAGTACAGGATATGGGGGTCCTTCCTCCCGACAGATGTATTGTGATTGTGTTCATGCAGAGTATAACTTCAGAGTAAAGGGCCCCAGGAATAAGTTGTTAAAGAAGGCAATATCCAGAAATTGGGGTCAAGTAACAACCCAGGACCAAAAGAGAGGGTTCTGAAATCAAAGAGTAACCTGAACGAAGATCAGCGATGCAAAAACACCAATTCAAGGTTGGAAATGTGTCAGGATGGAAGCAACAGTTTGAGACAAGAGATCTGAATCACCTGAGTCCTAGACGAGATAGCTTGGGGTCCTTTCAATGTCTCTTCCCATTTGATAGTTAGCTCACCCGGTACTGATCAAGACTCTTGGGTTAACACCTGCCTGCACAGCCTCCCCTGGTACTACAAGTGGGAAGTGGCAGGTATGTTTGACTGCCCAATATTTTTAGTTTTCCTACAAGCTTCAAGGAGTTAGTTTGAAGCCATGTGAATTAAAACTTGAAAATACTTCTCAATAAATACAGAAGCTATTATTACAACAGCTTCACAGGAAAAGGTCACAACCAGGCATGGGAAAGATCTAGCCTCCCCGCTGGCTGGAGCTCTCGCTTGGTCTCTCTCTCCATAACCAGTTTTATACTATTTACTGTTTGGTCAGGCCTTGATAATTTGTAACCCTAAGCAAATTCAAATCAGATCCAACTTATACAAGTGTGTAGGCGAGCTGGGCTCCAAAGAGTACTGGACATCTGTAGCACTTGACATTCAAGCATTTGGCGAGATGTCAATATTTCAGAGCACTCTAAATGTTTTGGTGTGAGAACTAATGCAGTGTTTGCATTGGTCAACATGAGCAGAAAGCAAAACCTATTTCCCTCAACATCAGCTGCTGTACTCGGTTGCTGATCCTACTTGCCTACAAAGACACTAGAAACTGGAAAACTGGTAAGTAAGAAAATGCCATCCAATGTACACTGCTGTTAGAGAGTATTTGTGATGCCAGTGGGAAATGGCTTTTTGTGGTCTGGATTTCCTAATTTTTTTTTTTTTTTAACTAATGAGTGGAGTAACAGTTTTATAGGTGAAACTTGACTTTTCCAGTTTCAAAGAATAAACTAAGTCCACTTAACATTTGCCTGTAAATATCCTTTTTAAATTTGATAAAGCATGATTTCCTTCCATTGGGCTTATATGTTAGGCATTAGGAAACTTCTAGTTTAAAAAATGTATAAATCTATCATAGAATGGTAGGCTGAGTATGTGGATAGTGAGTTATTAAAAATGTATATTTGATATGGTGAAGTAGGTCAGTACAGCTGGGTTATGATGTATGCAATCTTCAGAGCAAAGGCAGTCCAATAACAAACTCAAACGCCAAAGAAAGAAAACAAAACACAGAAGGTTTGGTTTGAGAGCACAAAAGGCCACAACCTCACAAAACTGAAATATTTCATACGAGGCAGCCGTGAAGTCTTCTGTGAAATACTGAATGCCTGGGTCACTGGTATGGATGTGATGGTGAGTCACAATTTTTTTTTCCAATGGAAAGAAACAGGAATTAAATGGGTCTCATAGTTCCGTTTTAGTTTTTAATAATGTCTTGGGTTTTAATTTTCCTGTCCATGATTCTTAACTTCTGATTTCTTCCTCTGAGACTAAACACAACATTTAAACATCAAATGTTCATAGTATCTTTAGTTTTAATCTGTGGATGACAAGGACAAGGAACATAACTCATTAAATTTATTCTACTGCTGATTTTTTCAGAAATTGCATAGTAAAATCCAAAAATCTAGACTAATAGATAATTTTAAAAATTAATTCATGCTTAGAAATCCACTCTAGTTTACTTCTCAGCCAAAAAAAAAAAAAAGTAAAGAGCCCCATCTCCTGAAAAAATTGTAAGAACCCTGCAATAAGGGAGGGCAGAGATTTGGAGAATAACTTATCAAACACAGCTCCCTCTGCCCTTGAAAAATTCTAAAAACCACTAAATCTAGCATTTTAAAAAAAAGTGAGTCTTCTCAACAAATAATTCTTAAATGTAAAATATCTTACCTCGTAAGTCTTCTCTCTAATTCACTTTTATACCGAGCAACTTTCTTGCTCGCATTTCCCACTTAAAGGAAAGAATCTCAAGAGAAAAATGAACATATACAACACATCCACACATGTGTGGCCCACTTAACACAATTACAATGGCTAGACCAGCATTTGCAGCTCCTCTTTTACAGGGGAAGATGCTTCCTGCCCTTAGTGTTTCTTCAACACAAAACATTTCACAGTCTGTGAGGGATCAACACCTGGGATTCAAGCCAGCCTGAGAAAGACAAGCCAGAGGAAAATTATGTTTTGAAAAATACTACAAAATCTAGGCTTACCTGCGCTTTTTGCCATACTCTCTATGATAGTAATACAAATTTATTTCTAACCACTTGTGTGTAATTTTATTAATAACATTTAAATGTATTAGCATCAAACTTATGAAATTGCCATTTTAGGAGGTAAAAACAGTGAAATATTAGCAATTTTATGATTCAACCTAATAAAAAATAAAGAAGACAGTCTCATAAGGCAAACCTAGAAGTCAAGGTAAGAAGAAAACCACTATATTTTATGTAAATAGTGTATTTATGTATTTTACACAATTTTTCGGTGATAGCAAGATCTATGTCTTCTAATTAACCCTTCGAAGCACTGAACTTCGTTGGGTACAGTTCCCTGTTTTTAAAGCCTTTACACAGACACTCTTATCTCATTAGATGATTTTTAGCAACCAGGTGACACTGGGAAAGGCCATCTGTTTCACTGATTAGAAAACCAAGGTCTAGAGAGGTTCAGTGATTCAAACAAGATAAAGTTGCTAAAAGGCCAAGGATGAAACTTAAAGAAAAAAAGTCATCTTGCTTCAAAAGTCATCTGGCTTCAAATTCACTGCCCTTTCACCTACCCCTCCTTATCTCTCATCTAAGGAAATGACTAGGTCCATTAAATTGTAATTTATATATAAATACAAGTGTGCAGGACTGATTGGCACCTTGACTGGCTGTTTACATAACACTGCCAATGATTGCATGAGTATAAAACAGTCAATATTACTGGGATTCACATTTTTACAGAGGCAATCTGGCCTAGTGTAAAATGGAGGTGCTTTGCAGACAAATAACCGAATTTGATTCATTCTGCCATAACCTTGAGCTACATCTTTTATTACTTTTTTTTTTTTTTTTCAAATTGGGTTCTTACTTCGTCATCCAGGCTGAAGTACAGTGGCATGATTACGGCTCACCACAGCCTCAATCTCCTGAGCTCGGGCAATCCTTCCACCTCAGCTTCCTGAGTAGCTGGTACTACAAGTGTGTGCCATCACACCCAGCTAATTTTTATAATTTTGTAGAGACGAGATCTTCCTACATTGCCCAGCTAGTCTCGAACTCTTGTGCTCAAGTGATTCTTCCACCTTGGCTTCCCAAAGTGCTGGGATTACAAGTGTGAGCCACCATGCTCAGCCTTTTAGTTTTGTTTTTGGCTTTTGTTTTTTTTTTAGTTGAAGTCTCACTCTGTCGCCCAGGCTGGAGTGCAGTGGCACACTCACGGCCATCCCAGAGATGACCTGCTGGGCTCTGGCGATCCTTCCGCCTCAGTCTTCCAAGTAGCCAGAACTATAAGCACATGCTACCACACCAAGCTAATTTTTTATTTATTGTAGAGATCAGGTCTCGCCAAGTTGCCTGAGCTGGTCTCATATCCGTGGGCTCAGGCAATCCACTTGTCTCGGCCTCCCAAAGTGCTGGGATTACAGGCTGAGCCACTAAGCCTGGCCTAGTTTTGTTCTTTAACTTTCTTACCTCTTTGACCCTCTCCTGTCCTACCACCTATAAAACAGCCATAATAAAAACCAAAGAGCTGTTAAAAAACTAAATAGACATTCTAGTACCTGGCACCTAGCAGCTACTCAATAAAAATGGTATTCCTTTCCAATCCCTGCTAATAACTTATTAGGTTAGAGGTAGTAGTGACGAGAGCAAAACCATAAGGGAAATTGCTTGCATTATAATCTGTGATTCCAGGGGCCAAAAGAGAATTCACAAAAATAAGAGGAAATGAATACTTCTCCTAATTTACCTGCTATCACTCCCACAAAAATCTGAGCATCATGCCAGTACACAGACAGTGAGCATCTATCAACACATGGCCACTGAGTACCTATCACCATCAGTGACCAACACTTTAAACAATTAGGCCACTCCTCCCTGTCCAGAACAATCCTGGTATTCAGGATTGGGGCTGGGAGCCCCACAGGTGTTGACCATATACCGAAAAGATTAGGAAAAAGACACACAGGTTATTAATTGCTTGATTCACAGGTTTGGTGGATAACCAAACAAATAAACAGCCATATATAAAAAATAAAAAACTCAGGAAAATGAAATGAAAGAGGTGAGGGGGGACATCACCAAAATAAACAAACCAGAAAACCTGAAATTTTTGGAGGGTGGGCCCCTTGTAGCACAGACTTCACCAGCTAGCTAAGTGTTGTTCTAGGAATCCATCAGCATCAGTGTACCAGCTAGCATTGTTGTGAAAGGCTGCATTCCACTTTGGTGAATTTTCTTTTTTTAAATTATTTCAATGCATTTGCCCATTTCATGATGGGTGATTTACAAGCACACCTGCCCATACCGCATTGAGTATTCAACAGTTTTTGACCAAAAAAAGCATGACCTTGGCGCCTTACTCTCCCTATACATCCCACCTCATCACCCTGAGCAACTTTTTTTTTTGTTTTCCTGATTTAGAAAGTCTTCAGAGGGAAAGGTTTTGCCAATGTGGATTAGGTGAAACAAAAAATAGCAGAAGCACTAAAAAGCATCAAAATTGGTAAGCTCAAAAACTGTTAGGGTTATGTTTTGAGCAATGGAAAAAGCATCTCGATAGGTGCATTCCATCAAATGGAGAGTATTTGGAAGGTGACTGAAGTTTAAACACGTAAGAATAAATTCCAGAGTGTTTTTTGGGTTCCCCCTCGTATGTTACCTATAGAAGTTACAATGACAGACTGGGAAGTTTTACATATGTTTTAGTTTAATTACTCTTCATAAAAGTCTGCTGTTCTTTTTTTGATATTAGCATACAGTTCAGTACAATACACAGTATGTTGAGGGCTGAAGTGTTAAAACAAGTAAACTAACCCCCTCCCCCCAAAAAAGCTTATTGGAAAATACAGTTAAAATATATTTTAGCCAGGAATTCTCAAATTTTCGGTCTTAGGATTTCTTTCTCTTAAAAATTACCAAGGACCCCACAGAGCTTTTGTTTGTGTTATGTCATACCTATCAATATTTGCTATATTAAAAATTAAGACTGTAAAAGCTCTACAAACTTTAAGTAACATCACATGTTAACACAAATAACATTTTTGTGAAAAACAGTTTCAAAAAAATTTTTATGTAGGAAAGTGCCTTATGCTACATCTTTTCATATCTCTAACATCTGGCCTAGAGAAGCCAGTAGGATGCTCATATTCACTTCCATGTTCAATCTGTTGCAAAATGTTGTTTTGGTTAAAGTATGTTGAAGAAAATCCAGTCTCATGCAGATTAGTAACAGCAAAGAAGCAAGCATACCAAAACTCAAAAGAGGTGGTTTCTTAAAGCATGATTGAAATATTGGATCTAAAAACATATCAATGAATATTTTATACTGTTACATTGAAATCATCTGGTCTATCTGTATCTTTGAATGGATCTTTTACTCATGCTTGATTTTATAACATCATACATTGGTGGTTTGGAGAAAATACATTCACGCAGAACTTTTGAGTATAGATACTTTTCATTACACAGTACCAAAAACTCATATTAATAAATATTGCTGTTGGTCTCAGTCTCAGTATTGGAAAGCTATGAAGTTCACAGTAGCAGACAAAAATTTTTCCAAAATTTTTCTTTTAGTTTGAAAGTTTGAATTTCATAGTCAACAAATGTCTCTCATTCAGTTTTGAGAAAATGTCTGGTAAATACACAAATCTGAATTATTACAGTTTATCATTTTACCAAGTAATAATGATGTTCCATAAAAAAGTGATCTCATTCAACTTGCAACTCAATTACACAAATGTTCCTTACTCTAGAAAACCGTCACATGTAGCAAAAACACTTTATATGTAATTCCTGTTTTGTCCCACAAAATATTAAAAAGACATATTTAGGAGTTGAGATTTAATAAAATGAATAATCTATGTTGCTTTATCAAGTAATCAGTAAAATTGGCTTTTCTTTTCATTTCTTGTTTAATTCAGATTCAGTAAGGTATAAAATGACTACAAACAGTTAGATGTGTTTGATTTCATGGTGTGAGGATTGATTTCAAAGGGTGTCAGGAACTCCTAGGTTTTTGCAAACCATATTTTGAAAACCACCATTCTAGATTTTAGGATAGAAAGTTTTCTTAAGATACAAAAAGCGCTAATTAGTATTCATTGACATCGACAATATGGCAGGCACTATTCTAGGTCCTCCTCATTCTGCAGTGACAGGAGAAAAAAGCTCTGTCTTCAAAAAGCTTTCCTTTAAAGACAATTGTATTTAAGAATAGGCAGAGGGGAGAGGAAATAAGTGGAAAAATAGACATTCTTTTAAACAATATAGATATGAAGAAAATAAACATGGTGAGAGACTAGAGAACGCTACTTAGGGGTGTGGCTGTGTGAGATGCTGTGGCCATGGAAGGCATCCCTGAGGTGACATTTTAGCAGAGACCAGCATGACGCAGTCACACCAAGGTGCCAGAAACAATCAGTCACAGGCAGAGACAAGGGCTCCAAGTACCTCAGCCCCGGTGAGTTGGTTTTAGATCTTGTTCATGCTGTATGTAGTCTTTTAGAATAGGACTTTAAAAAAAAATTTTCTACTCAGCATTGATTGTTCAAGGTATTTCAACCCCACAACAGTGACAATATAAAAACAAATTTGCCTGACTATTCCTGTTACTCCCATGCACTACTTGGCAAAATGCAGTTGGTCACCCTTGTAGGAAACTATCTATGGCCCCCACCAGTTTATAAAAGTCCAGAAACCTTTCATGATTTATTGGGACCAAAAAAAAAAAAAACACACATACCTGCTCAGAGTTCTGCCGGACGGAAGAGCTCATGTAGGTAGCTAGGAAGTTAAGCTTTTGCTTTTTATTTTGAATATTTGTCCCACTGGACCAAAAGACCTAAGTAGCTCAATAATCTATACCTACAAAAATATTAGCTTGCTTGCCAAAGGCACCAAATATCTGCTTTCTTCACAGCCTTTACCTGACACACACAAACACACCTGCACTTTTTCCATAAACTATGTCAGCAATACTCAAGAGATAGAAAGTTGGCTGGCCCTTTGCTGCTGCAGGCTGGATAGATTCGTATTATGGGTAAAAGGGTCACACAGCTGAGGAGAGGCTTCTGCTACCCACCAGGAGAGCAATGGTGGCCCGTGGCTGAGAAACCTGGTGAGAGTCCAAGTTACACGGACTTCACACCTACCAGGCCTCTGCCAGCCATCTATAGGGGAATAGCACACAACTAGGTAAGAACACACAGGTTAGACGCTACAGTCACTGAGGGACTAGAAGAGTTGGATCCCAATCTTAGGTGCTCTGGTTGCCAATTTGAGAACTTGCTCAACCCTGCACCTGCTTTCTTTCTGTGTAAAATAAGCATGTTTTAGGTCACTCATCAGCACTTTATACAGCACCTACTAGGAACCATTTGCTAGGTTACGTGAAAATACAAAGCATTCTCCCCACACAGTAGAACAGACAAGCTACAAAAAAACAAGTATTTTCAATAGGATGCGGTATTCTCTATTAGTTTAGGCTATAAATGGACAATGACCTGAATTCAAATCTCAGTTCTATAACATAATAGTTGCAATACCTTGAACAATCAAATGTTGAATAGAAGATCTTTTTTTAGTCCTAAATGACTACATACAGCATAAACAATTTTTACAAAGAAATGCATGTATATATGGATTAAGGTCATTTGTTTTAAAAGGGAGAAAATAAAAAATACACAATTTGGGACAGGGTTACCTCAAGGCAGAGCAAGGCAGACGGCCCAGGGAGGTGTAGGAATGATGTGGGAGTGTGACAGGGCTCTCACTCTCAAGTTGGTGCTATGTTCTTTTTGTTGTGCTTGAACTTATACTACCTAAAGTCTTTCCAAAGTGTCAAATATTCCATTAGAGGAAAAAAAAAAATTTTTCTTTTTTTTTCTTTTTTTTTTTTTTTGAGTTGGAGTCTCACTTTGTTGCCCAGGCAGGAGTGCAGGAGCACGATCATGGCTCACCGCAGCTTCTACCTTGTGGGCTCATGTGATCCTTCTGACTCAACCTCCCAAGTAGCGAGGAGTACAGGTACATGCCACCATGCCTGGCTAATTATTTTATTTTTGGTAGGGACAAGCTGTTGCTATGTTGCCTAGGCTGGTCTCGAACTCCTGGGCTCAAGCAATGCTCCCACCTTGGAATCCCAAAGTGCTAGGTTTTCAGTTGTGAGCAACCATGGCTGGCCTAAAAGAAAACTATTTTTAAGATGAATTTGCATGGTCTGTGTCTGCGGCAAGGTAAAGATCCCATTGAATGGCAGTTATTGCTACAGAATGTGAGACTGAAGGAGAGATAATGCACAGTGCAGCTCAAAGTGAGGCTGGCATGAGAGGACTTCCTGGTGGAGGTGAGGAAGTCTGCCTCCTCAACATCCAGAGCTGCAAGGGACCCAGATCTGCAGAAACTGGAGGTTCTCAGCGAAAGGGGATGGAAATGAGGCAGCTCAGATGCCAGAACCCCCAGACTCGGTTCTCTGAGAGTACAGAGACTATATCGGGTTTTTTTGTTTTGAGGGGTTTTGGGTTTTTGTTTGAATTGGAGTCTCACTCTGTCGCCCAGGCTGGAGTGCAGTGCCATGCTCATAGCCACCGCAGCCGCGACCTACTGTGCTCAGGCGATCCTTCTACCACAATCTTCCAAGTAGCTGGAACTACAGGCGTGCACCACCACGTCCAGCAAATATGTTGGTGTTTTTTATTGCTTTACTGCAAACGTCAACCACACTGTCTGGTAATAGGTGTCCAAAGAATATACGATGGACAAAAGAAAAACAAGTCCCGGTTTTAAACAATGTTTTAAATAAAGATTACTTTGGCTTAGAAGAGTAGGTGAAAAGAGAAAAGAAGACTGTCGAGAATAGAACAAGAAAGATCAAATGTAAGAAAGGGCAAAGGAGCACGAGCAGGAGACTAAGAAGGGAAGGCACAAAAAACAGCCGAGGCGGCCAGGAGAGTGTCATCAGGCACTTGTTACGTGTCAGGCACTGCGCTCAAGAACCTCCTCTCAAATCTAAAACACATGTAGGTGTACAAGTAGGTGTGCACAGAGGCATGCACACTTAATATATGCCAGCAAAAGACTTAACAAATACACACGTTCATATACACAAACATCTACTTTGTGTTGTTACAGTGAAAGACTTTATAAATAAGTTGCAGGCAATCATGACCTTTCCCTCCTAAATACTTTAATATGCATCTCCGAATACTCCTCTGCTTAACCACACCATTAATATTCCTAGGAAGAGTAACTGATTCAGTAACGTCATCTAACCTAGAATCTGTATTCAGATTTACACAACTATCCCAACAATTTCTATAGCTACTCCCTCTAATGAACACTCATAACTAATTCAGAAAATTATTTCTCTTCAGCCTCTTTTGATATAGGATTGCCCCCTTCCACCCCATCTTGTTTGTTTTTCATGACATTATTATTATTATTTTTGAGTCGGAGTCTCACTCTGTCACCCAAGCTGGGGTGCAATGGCACGCTCCTGTTTTAGCATTTCCCCACTGGTCTAAGCACTTCCTTGCTTTCTACCCACAAGATATCTCAACTCACCTTATACTTTTTCTACATGTGAAGAAATCAGTCATTTCTTCAAGCAACCCTGGTTCCTTTTAATGGATAGTGATTCTTAGAAACAAGATGAGATCATTGATACTGGGAAGTCACTATTTCGCCATCGGCCGGGGTGTGTGTGTGTGTGTGTGTGTGTGTGTGTGTGTGTACTTTTCCATTAAAAAACTGCTTGAGCAAGTTCACAGCTACTGGGGTGTCACAACTTCCGGACCTACAGATTTTTGGCTTTGTTTTTATTAAGATCTTTGAGCAGGTTTATAGTTTGAAGGGAAGTAGCCTGTAGACAAGAGAAAGATTAGCGTTTGGAGAAAGAAAAGAAGGAAGTGGGTATAAGCTACATTAAAAATAATAATAATAAACATGGAGTAAAACAGTCCCAACATGTTTCACACCGTCCAAGGATGCCATGCCCATATAAGTGTAGTTTATGTAGCAAGGAGTACTTATTATAAAAAAAAATTAAATCACGCCTATAATCTCAGCACTTTGGGAGGCCGAGGCGAGTGGACTGCCTGAGCCCACAGGTTCGAGTCCAGCCTGGGCAACTTGCCGAGACCTCATCTCTACAGTACATCAAAAAATGAGCCAGGTATGGTGGCACATGCATGTACTTCCAGCTACCTGAAAGGCTGAGATTGAAGGATCCCCTGAGCCAAGCAGGTCGAGGCTGCGGTGGCCGCAAGCATATTACTGCCCTTCAGCCTGAGCAACAGAGACTCTGACTCAAAAGAAATAATAACAATTATTATTACGGATATTGTATCTGAGACAAATAATGAAATGGCATCTAATAGTTCCTCTGGAGTATATGTATAGCAAGACATAAGACTACTTTCTTACAGTGTTCTTGACTGACTCCTGTTGAAATCATTGAAAAGGTGAACTATAAAAAATGGAATGGTTTAAGAAGGACACATGCATTCAATCAACATCAGATCCCAACCTGTGGGCCAAAGACTTTCCTAAAGTAAAGGTCTCTGATTTCAAATGTACGTTGAACTCCATCTTCAGGCTATATAAAAATGCATCTTTCACATTTACATCCTACGTTTGAAATGAGTATTGTTGTTCCATTGTCACATGCTCAGTTTGAGAAAATACAAATCCGTTTAAGAACTGTTCAGTTTGGCCAGGCTCAGTGTCTCAGCCTATAATCCCAGCACTTTGGGAGGCCGAGGCGAGTGGATTGCCTGAGCCCGCAGGTTCAAGACCAACCTGGGCAACTTGGCGAGACCTTGTCTCTACAATTAAAAAAAAAAATATCAGCTGGGCGTGGTAGTGCTGGAGCCCAGCAGGTTGATGATGGGGTGGCCATGAGTAGTGTGCCACTGCCCTCCAGCTTAGGCGACAGAGTGAAACTCCAACTCAAAAAAGAAAGAACTGGTCAATTCAAGGCCTTGGGAGGCCAAGGCAGGAGACTGCTTGAGCCTAGGAGTTCAAGACCAGCTTGGACAACATAGTGAAAAAAAGAAAAAAAAATTGTTCCATTCATAAGTTGTTATCGTTACAATATATTTTATTCAAAGATCATGGAACATTCCACCAGGGATCAATACACAAGACAGGGAGAAAGGTGACAACACCGTGGTTTAATAAGTGCACAGGAATCACTCTGCGTCGTGTTTCCACTCCCACTTCAAGTCCTGGATATTTATATTCTTTCCATTTGGCTCCATAAGCCTGAATCTTGAAAAAACATACAGGTGGTTGCTATTTAGCTAAGTGGTTAAAGCTGTTGCCTTCACAAAAATGGAAATCTGTTCCCCATCTCCACAGCAAAGCGATGGATATCCACTAATGGATAAAAGCCCCATCCATGATCTGGAGATGTGAGCACTGCTTGCCTGAGAAATGCAAACACCATTTCAGTGAGGCAAAAAGAGGTCAAAGATTCATTTCCTTGCCTGGCCCCAGGGAATAGGGCCCTGTATTCCAAAACAATGCTGCAGAACAAGTTGGAAAAAATTCAGGAATCCAGGCAGCTCAACCTAGTTCCAGAGAGAGACAAGAATGGCTTCCCAAAACTCTCAAGGCGGGAGTTAGGCAGAGCTTTATGCCACCTTAATCAAAGATGAGGCTTGTGTGGATGACTGGGTAAGAGCTGGAACACCTGGCCTTCACGCATACTCCTGTTGCAACTGCTGCTTCCTCTGGCTACCAGTGAGGAGCAATCAGAAACAAAGGCCCCCACCCCCAATTTGTCCCCTGTGCAAGCACTGCTGGACCACACACCCGAGGATGCTCAGAGCCCACTGTACTGGATCTATTGTGTCTCCTGCAGCCCTGCATTTCCGTGCAGAAGAACTTTACCTGAGGAAAAGCAGCGCAGCAGGGGAAACCATGCAGGAGCCTGAGAGTCCCAGAGGTATTTGCTTATTCTATTGTCAGCTGAGTCACTTTCTGTTCCCCCAATGTTTCCATTGACACCTGGCAGGCACCAGATACTTGATTCTTACAGGAACTGGAACCCTACGAGGTAGCTACTATACTCCCTCAACTTAGAAATGTAAAAACGGATACTCAGAGGCACTTGGTAACTATCCCAGTATCACAGCTGCTGAGAAGGCAAGAAACAGCAGCCAGCAGAGCCCTCCTCAGGCCAGGGGCTCAGGGGATCCATGTATGGCATTCAAACCACATGCAGCAGATCTGGGTCCCTCCCCACAGCAGAGTCTCCACCATTTGTAGGCCGATGTAGTTTGTTTTTATCACCATTTGTGAATGGTCTGATTCTATATGTCTCCTTGAATATCAGGGCAGGAGAAAGCTGAGTCAAAATCAAAGACAGAAACACATTCATGTTAGACACTTTTAGAGACCTGGCAATTAAAAAGGTTCTCTATCCTGTAGAGAATAGAGAAGTTATCTGGAAGATAACTGAAGAACTCACAGGCATCCACACTTCACAGAACCTTAAAATTCAGATGAAAAAATGACATACCCATTCTCAAACGATGCACATGCACCCACATAACTTTCCAGAAAACAAATATGGCTGGTGCCTAAAGACGCAACTCCAGCAAAATGTTGAAGGGCCAGGGTACATGCTCATGCTCACACTCACAGAGAAGACGCTGCCCCCATGTTCTCTCAGGAGGAGGGGAGCCCTGGCTTGGAGCTGAAATATATCTTGGCCATGTGTTAACTGCACTTTGGTGAATTACTTAACCATCTTAAGCGTCAGTTTCCTCATTTGTAAAATGGTGGTAATAGTAACTCATTGGCAAGGGTCTATCACGTAATCCAAGAACACAGGCAATCCATGTCCCCCCACTGTGCTAACATCTCATGTGTCTCCATGTTGCTATAGCTTTCTCTGCCCAAAACGCACCCCCTCCCTGTTGCCTGGCTAAAGCCAACTCATTTGTAAATTTTCATTATCACACACTCCAGGAAAGTTACCCTGACACCACCACTCCTGAAGCTGGACAAGTGCTCACTCTGTTCCTATTGCTTCCTGCTTCAATGATGGCCCTTGTTTGCACCTTGAAATGCCACTCTGTTCAGTCTCCCACTAAACTGGAAATTTCCTGAGAGTTCCCCAATGTATTTCCCTAGTGCCTGGCAAGCACGTTCCGATGGCTTTAGTAAGCAAATTAACAAAAGGTCTTGGCAAAAGAAGACGTGTCAGGGATATATAATATATAGGAGCCAAGGGCTACAGTATACCTTAGAAAGAATTTATTTCAACAAGAGGAAATCAATAATATCTAATGCTGCAGGAAAGTCAGGAAATAGGACATGAGAAAAAGATAATAGACTCAAAAATTAGGTCCCTGATGGCTTCTGAGAAATGTGGTGTGTTTAACATTAAACGTTCTGGGTGATGAAGAAAGATAAGGGGACAGTTGCGGGGGGTGGGGGGTGCTCCTTCTTCTGAGTGAAGGGGAAAGTGAAATTCCCCTTGGCTGAGCCTAGAGCTACTGAGAAATGTTGCAAGTGTCCAACATTAAACACTCTCAGAGATGACAAAAGATAAGTGGTACGGATGGTGCGGGGAGAGGTGGGTACTACTTCTGGGTGAAGGAACAAGTGAGATTCATAAGGATGGGAATATTATGATGAAATCTGTAATGAATAAACTCAGGGACAGACCCTAGATATCAGGTCTACATAGAATATAACCTTTTCCTGTCTAAAGTCCCAACTACAGCAAAGAAAAACACACCTTTCACCCTCATTACCATTTACTAAATATGCCCTGTATACAAGGTCTGAAAAAAAAATACTAAAAGAGTGGTCCTTGGACCAGCAGCATATCGCGCCAAACTTCAGATGCATGGACTCTTTGTTCTCATTTTAGCACGATCCCCAAGTGACATGTATGTGCATTAAAGTTTGAGAGCCACTGGTTTAAAGAATTCAGAAAGGTAAAAACCTAGACCAAAGCAGAATCAAATTCAATCACCATTTTGCTAACTTATCCCCTTCCTATCAGACAACATAGCTTTTAGGTGTTATCTCTGTAAAGTCTACACATTAGTCTCATTAGGTCAGGGGTAATCAACAGAGAGCAATTGTGTCCCCCAGAGGACATTTGGCAATGTCCACAAACATGTTTAATTGTTACAGCTGGGCAGAGAGGGGGAAGTATGCCACTGGTGTCCAGCAGGTAAAATTCAGGAATGTTGCTGAACATCCCACAATGTAGAAGACAGCCCCCAACAACAAATATCTGGCTCAAAATGTCAACAAGGCAAAGGTTTTTTAAAAAAAAAAAATGTATTAGACCTGCGATTTCCTTTCTAAAATGATAACGTTGACCAGACATGGTGGCTCACTCCTATAATCCCAGTACTTTAGGAGGCCGAGGTGAGAGGATTGCCTGAGCCCATGGGTTTAAGACCAGCCTGGGCAACTTGGCGAGACCTCATCTCCACAATACATCAAAAAATTTGCCGAGTGTGATGGCATGTGCCTGTGGTTCCAGCTAATTGAAAGGCTGAGGCGGAAGGATCAACTGAGCCCAGCAAGTCGAGGTTATGGTGGCCGTGAGCATGCTACTGCACTCCAGCCTGGGCAACAGAGTGAGACTCCAACTCAAAAAAAAAAAAAAAAAGATAACTTGTTAAATTCAGTAACTTAAGGAAGTGACTTGAGCATGCATATCCAGAGGAAAAAAGGTATAAAGTAATAACCAAAAACACTTCATGCCCAACACTCTCAAAGAGTTTAAGTTTCTCACAGAAGTTTACAACCAAATCAATAATCATCGATATTGACAGCAAAGAGAAAGTACAGTGATACAACAACAAATGCATATGTTGAAATGTTTCACAATTATACAAGATGAATTTAAAACAAATAGACATATTTCTCTAATAAAAACAGTCTGGCGCTCATTTAACATAATTATTTGTTTTTCTCCTGTAATACAGGATCCTTAGTGAAGAAATACCGTGGCTACTTCAAGATGACAAGCACTCACTGGACAAAATTACTTCATTGAAAGGAGACCTCATATTACACCCAAAAAATTATAGAAGGTAATTGGGAAAAAAAATTCCTCAAGTATTATCAAGAGCTTTGCTAATGTCATCAAAATGTGATGAAAGAATAATTTCTCTTCAGAGAAGGAATTACTGCATACAATTAAGATGGTGGAAGGTAGTCTATATGCAACAGAATGGGTCACAATGTGTAATTTCACAGATGATGAGTAATGGATTCAGAGCAGACTAAGTATGTTTTTATTAAGATAAATGTATTTCTGGAGTGAGCATTGCTTTGTATGGCCCTGTATCAACTAAATTCTGTCTAAAGAGAGAACCCTTAGGTTGTCTGTAATACTTGACAACTTGAAAACACTTCATGTGGTGCAATCCTAAAACCTTATGTTGCACTGAGGGACAAGCACACTCACTATCTAGAGTGAGATTGACAGTTTGGCTTTGGCATTCTAGCTGTGCAAAAACAAAAACAAAAACCAGAAAAAGCAATCTACATGATGCTCCTATTATACTTTAATAGCTGTCTTTCGGCCTCATCAATCTCATTTGGCCGCGTTCTTTTTTTTTTTTTTTTGAGTTGGGAGTCTCACTCCATCGCCCAGGCTAGAGTGCAGTGGCACGCTCACGGCCACCCCAACGTTGGCCCACTGGGTTCAGGCTATCCTTCTGCCTTAGCCTTCCAAGTAGCTGGAACTATAGGCATGCATTTCCAAGCCCAGCAATTTTTTTTTTTTAATTTATTGTAGAGATGAGGTCTCGCCAAGTTGCCCATGCTGTTCTCAAACCCGTGGGCTCAGACAATCTGTTCACCTTGGCCTCCCAAAGTGCTGAGATTACATGCTTGAGTCACCGCGCCCGGCCTGGCCTTATGTTACCAAAGACACCAAAATGATGGTAGATATAGGTTCAAACACTTCATTCTTATTTATCTGGATTTGTGAAACAAGAAAGACTTGAAGACTTACACTGTTAAGTATCTTTGTAAAAAGTCTAACCACATATATAAATCTTTTTTAAATGCAATCTCTAGAATTTAGAGAGCACTGTTTATATTTTTAAAGCCTGAAGGTTAACATAATGACCACTTTCTCTCGAGAAATTCAGGGATCATATCAGAAGCAACTATCACGAAACAGGACTCCACAAACAGGACACCTATATAAACTGGCTCGCCAGAATGCCCATCTCTCCATGTTTTCCAGTTAGATCATCCAGGAGTTCTTTTCTTCTTTTATTATATTCTCTATTGCCTATCCCTCATCCATAATAGAATGGCATAAATTGCCAATCAACTGAGTTAGAAGCTGGGGCAGAAGGAGAGTGTTGTTGAGCCATACCAAGATATTATTTTCTTTCTGATTCATTTGGTTCTTATGTATGCACATCATTGTATAAAATCAACATCAGCATGTGGCTATTTCCTCTATTTGTGAAATGATTTGAAGTGTCAGTAGGTCCCTGTATCAGGACATCAAATCAGGTCTACACTAAAGATAAGGCAGAAAGACTGGATGGATATTATTACAAGGTCAAAAATGATGCATCTTTCTTACGATCTTGTCTTGTTTTTCATCCAGTACACGCTCACGCCGTTCAGTCTCAAGATACAATTGGCCTCACCGGCCTTAAGAGAGCTTCTTTTCCATCATCTCTCAATCTATGAGTGATCTGAACTGCCCTGTAGAAAAGGATACCATGCTCTAAGACACCTGAACCCTCAGGACAAAGGCTCTTACCATCAACACCACTGTACCACTGTTTTTTTTTTTTAAACAGCAATATTTAAGAGCTCAAAATATACCACCAGTAGTGTCTTAGAACTCAGTGCTGGGAGTAGAGGAGGCAGGAATCAGTCCAAGAAAGGACCTGAACATTTAAGAATTAGGACTTTATCCTGAGGGAAAAGGCAGATACTAAAGAGTTTTAAGAAGAATGTCAGTATTACTCACACATGCGATGTGCACTAAACATTTGCTCTGATGCATCAAATAACCTTTTGAATTAATTCTGATCCTCCCTTTGCCTTAAATCAATACTTCTGACATCAGTGAAGAATATACAGGATTCTAAACAATAGAAGGTTCTAGGTAATGCCTAATACAGCACTATCCAATAAAAACATAATATGAACTGCATATAATAAAATTTTCTAGTAGCCATAGTCTTAAAAAGTGACATTGAGAGTAATAACATTTTATTTAACGGGGGTATCCCTAACATATTATTTCAACATGCCATCAATATCTAAAATACAAAGATATTTTAAGTTTTCTTAGCCAGGCTCGGTGGCTCAGCCTGTAATCCCGCGCCTTGGGAGGCTGAGGTGAGTGGATTGCCTGAGCCCGCGAGTTCGAGACCCACCTGGGCAACTTGGCGAGACCCCATCTCTACAATAAATCAAAAAATTGGCCGGGAGTAGT
>CAUYQG010248164.1:0-14659 GCA_963574415.1 Tarsius wallacei
TAAAAAAATAAATAAAATAAGTTATTTGTATTTCCCTTTCTCTGATAAATCTCTCAAATTAGATCTAAACTGGGACTACCAGTCCTCCTCCTGACAAAAGTAGAAGAATCATGTGTTAATTAACTAATCCTGTTAACTCACAGAAAAACACTCTATTATCATTTTAATCTGTTTTTCCAAACCAAACTTAGAAGTGCTCTAGTAAAATCTTAACTACTTTACCATGTGCTAAAACATAAGTGCTAAATAATAGCAGTGTTTGTTATGTCATGCTTGCTAAACTTTCAACAAATTTGACTGTTCATATTTAGAAATCAGTAGGGACAGATCATTTCACACCCATGTGGTCTGTACACTCTAAAGGCTTTTACATCAAACCATTACAAACATAGAAATGATCAGAAGTTTCACGTGTATAGCCAATTAAATAAGAACTTTTAAGGTATTTTTTAACCAAGACATTAGAGAAGCAACAGCATGCCAACATAGAGGGCTGCAGAGCCAGAGGGCTAAAGAGTCACCCCAATTGGCAGTCGCCATTAGCAGTAAAACTTCAACTGCCCATCAGAGACCTGGTAAGAACAATCCTAAGGGTGAAATAGCTAATGAAATATGTAAAATAATTGCAATAACTTGCTTGACATAAGTAACTCCATTTTGTTGAAATTCTCCATATTAGCTGTCTGCCCAACCTAAAAATACCCCCCCCATTGTATATGTGCAATTGCTGTAATGTTCCCATGACCACAGACCCACAGCTGCATTCCCCTGAGCTAATCATGCTGACCATTCTTGCTGGCCATTGAAAACTCCCTAGCCACAAGTTCCGTGTAATTGTATGGCTTGTTAACTGAAACCCAAGAGATTGTTCTTTTGTTTTTAGTTCCCTATACCCTCACTCCCTGCTATGTAGCCCACCTGCAGTTTGTGCCTTTAAAAGCTTGTTTCAAACTTCACTTAAAGTCAAGAGCTTTCTTGGTGTGAGCCTACTCTTGACCCGTGCATTAATAAAGGGCTCATAATTCGAACTTGGTGTGCTGGCATGTCTCCTTCTCGCACTTCGGTCATAACAAGGGAAATGGTGTCCATTGCTATGGGGCACTAGAAGCATAGTTGCCCCAAAGAAGCACAGGACCTTGTCCACTGTACAGGCCAAAAAGCCATTGGGAAGCAGGCGTATTCTTTTTTGAAGAGAGGGAAGAACACCTGACTCAGAAATGGTGGCCACTTAAGGAGGACTAAAAATCTGCTAAAGTTCCTGGCACTGGCTCACCATCACCCCCAGGTGAATATTAGGCTGCTGGAATCCAAGGTAACTTTTTAATTAACACAGGTGCCAGCCATTTGGTCCTACCCATTCATGATGGGATGATATACCTTATCTTGATCAAAAGTTACTAAAGGTTAATTCATCAGAGTATAAATGCAAAAAAAGTTATCAAGCTAAAAAGAGAAACCAGAAAGCAAAGGAAAGATGTAAAGAAAGTTGTTGGTATAAAGGTATGTTTTTGGTATGGAAGAATATAAAGGAAAGAGAATAATTTTGTATAGGAAAGGATCTTGTATGGTACATTTTTGTCCTGTGATAAAATGACTGGTTATTTAAAGGAAGGAAAGTACAGGACAAAAATAGAAGGTTCAAGCATGTTGAAAAATGGTATGAGTATGTTACAGAATGGTATGTGGAAGGTTTGTATAAAGAAATGTGTGAAAGGGAATTCTATGAACCATCAAGTTTACAAAATTTTAGTTATTTCTATGAATTTACCATTAATGTCAATTACACTAATGCTAGCCCAAAATGCTACTCAGAGACCAGAACTCAAGCTTCTTGATTAACAATCTCTGAAAGGATTGTCTCCTATAAACAACAAAGGAGGAAGAGAAGAATTCAGTTAGCCCTCTCTACCACGTACTTGTTGTTTTTCATTGCTTAAAATCTCCTCTATTAAAAAGTGAAGCCTTTTTTTTCCCAAAATCTTTGGACTATCACTTTGGCTAAATAAGAAATAACCTATAATCCCGTGTTATAACATTATGCTTTTAAAATTTTAATGCTTAAACTCTTCAGGTTCTCAATTCAGTCTCTCTGGGGGTTCAGAAAACAAAAGTTTCAGAAGCCACACCTTCCCCACGCCCTCCTCCTGAGTTGCCTGCAAACCAGGTAAACTGTTTTGGTAAGCAATATTCATTGTAAAAGCCTAAAATGGTATCTCAGTCACTCACAGGGGTTTGTGATCAGCTATCGTACTTTTCAGTGCCAAACTGCTAGCAACTTTAAAAGTCTCCTTCCAGGCACAAGGATCACTAATTCAACATAAGATGGATAACAAGATGACTTCCTGTTTAAAGTATTACTGATTATTTTTGTTAAACTTTAAGGTAATATTTCCTTGTCAAGGTGGAAGGCCAATACCATTTCTCTTCCCACTCCTCCCATCAAAAGTGGAGAAATCTCCCATCTCCGGAGTGGAGGTTACCTGGAATCCACCCTCTAGCATATCAGTCATGGTGAAGGTATATCAGGCCTATTAGAAAAAACAAAAGGTACAGTTTTCTCTTGTCCATGTCACCTGTTTTAAGTTCTCTTGTTCATTACTTCTTACAATTTAAACTACAATCTAACTACATGTTTCCAAACTAATGCTTTCAAATATTTTTTCCTTCAGACTTTCTCAAAGTATTTCCTTGTTAAAGTCATTATTAACAAGCCCCTTGTAACTGTCTATAAATTCTTATCATAAAACCCAAAGAAACTTGAAGACAAGCTGTGGGAAAAGACACATATGGACTCAGGAATTCACTGGTGCAACAGTGGGAACTGCCTGGGCTCCTGTAGTGGGTGTTGAGCCCACTGGGGTAACTTTAAATATATTTTACCAACATCAAAGCCTCAATATGTCACACCATCAGCTATAATTATAGTAATATTAATTCTGTATGCTTGTACACAGTGCTTTGTATACAGATATTAAAGATACTTCACAACTCCACGGTCTCTGTCCTCTCATCACCTCCTTTTATCCTAGACAGGTAGGGATACCTTTATGCCCCTATTCGGCAGGAAGCAGTTACAGAAACCCAACCTTCATTCCTGTTCCCAGGCACAAATAAGAATACTTTAAACAAGGGGGGAAATGAAAGGACATAACATAGAGTCAATGTAGCCAATGAGCAGCCGTTTTAACATTGTCTAGCTTTGTCATATTTTTCTAGCAGTTCACCTTAATTTACCCTCTAATCTACTAGCCAAGGATAGAACCAGTTTATCAGAGGTAGCTATTGATAATTGCTTTACAACCCTCTCCCCAGCTTGTTTTGTAAACAAGTTAACCTTCATGACCTTTGTGACACAGACCCCATCACCATGGCAGCAATCTTGTGACTAACCCACCCATCTACCTGCTGTCCATTACCTGACTTCAGTACCTATGCTTACCTGCCCTCTGTGATGCCATGGAACAGACCACCACCCAACCACCATACCAATCTGCCCCCATCAAGGGGAATGTTTAAAAACATTCAACTTCAAGCAGCCAGCTGCCATTGCTTTGCTAAACTTTGGTGTGTCCATGTGGCTCTCTGAGCTACTGCCACCATGTTTCTTAGTTTTGGCCCACTCCCCTACCTTGGGTAGGTGAATCTCTCTCTCTCTCTATCTCCTCTCTCTTCTCTCTCTCAAATTTACTTTCTAAATAAACTATATTTTCCAATCTAAAAACCAAAAGAAATAACATCAGCAAAATTTCTGTGTGTGATATCTCTCATCATATTCTCAGTCTCAGGGATTAGGGCGAAAGACCTTGGTAGGCAATTTAAGAATTCTTTCTACCTCATTGCCCTAGGCCATACAGTCCACAAGTCAGTCTTTGAGTTAGATTCTGACTCTAGTTTTGTCTGTCCTCAAAACTTCTATTAACATTATTTTGCTAACTTGCCTCTCAGTGGTAAAAACAAAGGTGTTACGGAGACTTTATTGTTATCAAAGAGCTTTCTAATTTCTTGCATTGTTTGACCTCATAAAAAACCCTTATAGGGTATTGCTACTGATTTCTATGTATGATGAGAATGTTTAATTATTCACTCAAAAGTCTGCAGGCAGAAATAGCAAATTTAGGGCTGAAGATCAGATCTTCTCATCCAAACCCCATACTTTTCCCTTTACAACACCACAATTTCTTTATTTCTTGTTTAGATTATTCTTGTTATTTGATTGGGAAACAAATTAACTGGGATACAATAAAGAAACTAGCAGAGTGGTTACAGGATGAAAATATTTGACTGCTACAGTGGGCCCTCTGCAGAAAAATGGGCCCACCTGTTATGCTAATTGAGCATAAATTCTGTTGAAATGCAGAGAACTGCACCATTCAGGTCTTAAAATTATTGTTCTTAAAGATAATAGTCATTTAATTTTTAAACCTAATTTAGAAAAGAGCTAATTCATAAACAACACTTTTTACTGAATTACAAGTAAAACATGTAATTAGTTTTAAGAAATGGCAGGAAAGATTGGCAACTGATGTGGCTTCATCTCAAGTTTGTGATGAGGAAGCTAGCTTGCTCCCACAAGTAAAGATTAAGGAGAGATCATAGACCCATCCTATACCCAGTAACCACTTTTCGATTCATTGTCTTTTGGTCTCCAATGCAAAACAAACAAAAAAACCAATGTAGTCTAAAATAATGTACCTATATTGATGAAGTCAAGATTCTTTTAGGCTGGGCTCGGTGGCTCAGCCTGTAATCCCAGCACTTTGGGAGGCCGAGGTGAGTGGATTGCCTGAGCCCTCATCTCTACAATAAAATAAAAAATAGTGTGCATCTGTAGTTCTGGCTACCTGGAAGGCTGAGGCAGAAGGATCGCTAGAGCCCAGCAGGTTGATGCCAGGGTGGCCATGAGCATGCCACTGCACTCCAGTCTGGGTGACAGAGTAAGACTCCAACTCAAAAAAACAAAAAACAAAAAACATTCTTTTAGAGGACAGGATACTGGCTACCGCTAGAGATTTCCTGGCATGGCCAACCAGGAAGCTGGCATATAGAGCATTTCTCGCCTGAGTCTCCTAATAATTTATAATTTTTTTTTCTCTCCACATGCAGCAAAACTCGTGTCTAGTGAGAAACTATCCTTATGTTGCCAGTTCAGAAGTTATTTTATGTTTGAACAAAGACTTTGTCAGTTGTTCAAATGCAGCTAGAATTTCAATAATATCTTGGGCCTGTTTCTTTACCATCATTTATAAATGTAAGGCGTTCTATTACAATCTGGTAGGCAGTCTGTGATTCAAACAATTATTTAAAACAATAATTCAAACAATTATTTAAAAAATTAGGCCTTGCTCAGCTCAATTTTATTAAAAGCCTTCAGATCTTTGAAGGTCAATTACTGTAAGAGAAAGGTTAACCGCCAGGGCTTCTACTTGGTGAACAAACATATCAAAGTGAAATCAGTGTTAAAAGCCATTGTTCCCTTGGCCAACTTCTGACTTTGCTCTATGTAGTTTTTGAAGACATGGGAATGATAAACAGGACCAGATTACAAACATGAACCTCTTACATTACATTCATTTAGCCAGGGGCTTTATCTGTTTGTTATTGAATGGATAATGTTTGTTATGAGATGGATCATTTTAATAGTCAAGGCTGGTGACAACGGTCAGCAGTCAATCTGTCATTTCTAATATAGTCTTTCCTAGGAGACTATTTCTAGCATGCCTGACAGAAAGCCCTACCTGTCCATCATTTCCATAGATTGCTGTGATCTCACAGGCAGAAAAACAAGGCAAATATAAGGGAGATCTGGAGGTGTCAGTTATTTTGTGCTCTCCATATTGGTTTG
The DNA here is from genome assembly GCA_963574415.1 of Tarsius wallacei. Lineage (NCBI taxonomy): Eukaryota > Metazoa > Chordata > Mammalia > Primates > Tarsiidae > Tarsius > Tarsius wallacei. Next base: position 5,843 of record CAUYQG010248164.1, read on the forward strand.
AAGGCATTTGGCCTTTTTAGGTCATATTTTTGACAGAGAACCAGTTGTAAAAGCAATGCAGATGCTGATGGAGAAGCAGAGGTGGGCCAGAGTGTCAGTGGTTTATGAGACAAATGATGATGCTGATTTTGTTATCTGAAAATGGATGTATCTAGTCGTAGTATTGGGCTTGCAAAGATAATTAAGAAATGGCCCCACTATCAATAACATAATAATGATGAATTCATATCCCAAGATTTAATTATTTAAGGAAGCAAATGCATATCTCAATCCCAATAATTTAAAATGCAAAAATGAATATTCTCTCTATAATATTTCTGATGAAATTGCTTCTGAAGGTTGCAAAGCAGTGATCAAGACTCTGTTAAAAAGCAGTTTCCCATATTCATTTATGAAGCCAAATGCAGTAACAGTTATATTTATTTGAGTTTTATTTACAGCAGGGAGAATAATTTTTTTTAAAAAACTGACATAGCATCGTTCTTGATGTCCTGTTTTTAGAAGATCCATATCAGCTCTACTCTTACAGATCAGAAAAAAACCAAACCAAACACAAAACAGGCCCAGACACCAGGGTGGCCCAGCAAACTGGCAGCCAGTCAATACGAGAGCCAGCTGGTGCTTCCTAGTTACACCTCCACCTTTCCAACCAGAGGTTTTTAGGTTTCCCTCTCTATTGAGTCAACTGCTTGAGGGGATAAAAAAAAAATCTTCCTGTTGCATTACATATCACTCATTTTCCTTTCCTATAGATTTCCCCCCTCTCTCCTTTCCAGGAGCATTGATTTTCCTCCTTGGGTCTCTGAAAAAGCTTTGCTCCCCAGGCACCTTTATTTGGTTTGCCGACCAAAGCATTATTCACACTTCTCCTGCGGCCACGCCGATGCCACACCTGCTGCGAGGAGATCCTACCTCCGAATGACAGTGGTCTGCGTTTCCAACACGAGCCACAGAAACCTTTGAAGGAAAAGTGATTTAAGAACTCTGATCTCCGAGGACAGAAAGACTCTCACAGATGCCTGCTTTATCCATCACAGTGTGTCAAGGATGCCCTCTGTGAGGTGCTACACTTAGGTGTAAGCAGCTAAATAACCTGAAAAAGGACTTTTCTGTGGCTCCAGTACATTCCCAGGACAATTGCTTTAGCCTTATTTTGCAGACTGGGAAATGGGCTCAGAGGGGACATCTTATCTCCTCTTGAGGTATATGAAGGGAGCCATCAGGAGGCCCTACCATGGTCTCACTCAGCTCGCTCATGGCCTTTGGCCGTGAAGTATGGAGACTTTATAATAACAGCCAGGGTGGTCTCTGGAACCCATCAGGAACAAGAGTCAGATAGTCAATATCAGAGATGGTAAGAATAACTGACCTTATTAATAGGGTACTTTATAGGTTATAAAATACTTTCTCAGACATGATCTTATTTGATCCTCATCATCTCCATGAGAAGTGGGCGAAGCAGGCTGTAACTACTAATCTTTTACAGAAGAGAAAAGAGAAACCCTGGGAGGATCGTCCATGTGTGCGAGGTCTAACAATGTTTGGCTTTACCTGAGTTCCAAGCTTCTGGAAAATAGCCAGGGCCAGGAAATCTGTGTCGTGTTCTGGGAAATGGTTGACTGCAAAGACTGACCCTTCCTTAGGAAAACTAAAAAATCCTCATGGGTGATTCCCTTGTTTATCTGTGACAGAGCCAGGCATAGATCCTCTACATTCCTATTCTTTGCCTCCTATGTGATCTGCTGAACTGTTTGTATGCTTTGGCTAATCTGAACAAAATACCTGTGAACTTGACCTGTTTGAAAGTTTGAAATGTCAAGCTTTCATCAAAATCTCGCAATAGTCTTTTCTAATCAAGTCTCTCCTTACCTGAGTTGGGATTTGTTTTATCCGCCACAGGGCACAGACTAAAGATCAAAGGTGGCCTTCTGTCACCCAGCCGTGGTGACCCACAAGGCCTAACAGCCACCCCTGCTGGTGGTGGTGGTGGTTGCATTGTGGTTCCATGCCAGGCCCTGCTTATTCCAGGCTTGGTTCCCACGGCTGCTGTCTGTGTTCTTGCAATGTTACGCCCTGCCATAGTCTCTGGAATAAAGCTCTTTGGCAAGAACTAAAGGACAATCCCAAATGTGCTCTGGGAACGTTTACGTTGTTTTATGCTGGTATTTTACCTTAACCTGGGAATGGTTGTCTGTGATCTGCAAATAACTGAGTTAAGAGAGAACTGGAACAGGAATTCAGGATGGAAACATGAGAAGTCTTCCCAATGGTTGTCATTTTGATTTTTGTGAATGCCAGGGAGATCAGACATTCTTATGCAGAAGTTAGTTAGACAGATCCAAAGCTTTTTCACCCTTTTCAGTTTAAAAAGCAGCATTGAGAATGGCCAACAAACTGTTCTGAGATGCTGGAGGTACAGAAAGAGATGGACAGACATCCCTGCCCTGAAAGGCTGTAAGGTCAAGTGGAAGATTTGGACATGTATGACCTGGGTTGGGGAAACGAGATTTAGGATTATCTTTAGTCTTGGGGAGTCAGCTCTTCAGTACTTATGTATCTTGGTAGCTGACTTCACACATTTTTCGTTTGTGTGATACCAACTATTATGGAAGGATTTCAGGTAGAAATGTTGAATTTTGCTTGTGCGTTGCCTTAGAATGATGACTGTCTCTGAGCTTTGTAGCTAGCATGTCTGTGGCTTGTTGATTTATGTGTGTGGCCACAGGTCACCACACATTATACACTCCCCAATTTGCTCTGGAGAAACCTTCTCAATGGGCCACCTGCAACATAACCTGCTCTGTGGCTGGCTTCCTTAAAATCCAATATATTCTAAAGGATGTGATCAATAAGCAGATGGCTCAAGCCCATACCCATGCCAAGAAATGCAGCATCTAATTAACAGTTAGATGAGGGTGTGAAGCAATTGCAGAAGGGAGTGGAGGCCCTGCCTGCTCTGGGAGACCCCTGGATGGTAGAATCGGGGCTGGTGGTGTGACATGTCGACACATCGTGGCTGTTGGAAGTGTGAACACAGCCAGGACCTTCAGGCTGTGCTCATCAGGGCTTTGCAAAATTCCCAATTATCTCTTGACCTGGCCCTGAGAAAAGCCCCTTTTCATTGCTCTCTCCACCACCCCCCCATCAAAAAAAAAAGTCATTGGATCAAAATGAACATCTGATTTGACATTCTACTTGGGTTTGGTTCTGAAGCTAGGCTGATAGGACACAGTGAGGCATTCTTCTGCAGCTAGTGATGGCTACAGGGAGGTTGAGAGATGCCAGGAGTGAGTGTCTGGTGTCATGGAATCAATGGCAGGCTTTTCTAGATGGGTGGCACAGTGGCCCAAACAAAGTTTAGGAAAAGGCGATTTGTGAGGAGAGGTCAACACATCCCTTGCAATGAATCCCAAGGGATGTTTTGGTTAACCTGCAAGTCTGACCAATGGTGTCAAAAGAGTGGGGACTCCTTCTTGTACCCACGTATCTTGGCTCAAACAAGAACAGAAAGAGGCTCCCTCTCCTCTGTGCCTGGGAGAGCTCACCATTGAGCATCCCCTGGTGTCAGAGAAGAGAACTGGGCTCGGTAGACAGCTTTCCATTCTATAGGTGAAATATATGATCATCTGTTGCCAGCCTGATACTCTCTGGTTGACCATTTTGTTGTTGTGCTTCCACTGTTTCCCTGTGTGAAGTTTCTAATGTGAAATGCAGATTGTGAAAGAGAAGACACTGCCTGAGCCTGATGTGTTCCAAGATGGCTGTGCTAATGCTCCTGGGACCAACAGAACAGAGGAGGTCAAGACTATACCTTGTGGGAAGTGATGCATTTTTTAAATTCATGCGCACAGCCTTACGAATTAGGATCAGCACCTTGACAACAAATGCACATATTGAAACATAAAGTCAGTGCAACTTCTCTCTTTCTCAATCTCCCTTCTTCCTTGGAGAGAAGAAATGCAAGAAGCTAAATGACTAAAATCAGGATTCTTTGCTTCTTGTTCTGAGGAACAAAGACAAATTAGTTGGATTCCATGGACAGACAGTGACCATATCTTGGGTTCCATTAACCAGTAATTATAGTTAATACAATAACAATTAATTTTATATGTAAACCTGGCTAGGCTATGGTGCCCAGTTGTTTGGTCAAACACTAGGCTAGGTAATACTGTGAAGGTGATTAAGGCTTAAACCAGTAGCCTTTGCATAAAGCAGATTACCACCTGCAATGTGTGTGAATCTCATCCAATCTGTTGAAGGCCTTTAGAGCACGATTGAGGTTTCCAGAAGAAGAAATTCTGTCTCAAGACGGTGACAGAGAAACCCTTAGCCTGCCAATTTTGGATTAAAGACTAGAACATCAACTCATGCCTGAATTTTTAAACTGCTGGATTGCCCTACAGATTTTGGATTTGTCATCATCTTCCACAATGACAAGAACCAATTCCTCAGAATAAATCTTGCCTTTGTAAATCTTACTGGTTCTGTTTTTCTGGAGACCCCCAATTAACACATGCATTCTGTATAATCCAATTTATCTGCCTTACCTGGCCTTACCTGGCCCATTGACCAATACTCTAGTCTTGCTACCTACAAGCATGAGATAGCATGTTTTACTTCCAAGGATGAAGGACTCGAATAGAGACTCGTTTTTTTCTGCCATATCTCTGTTTCTTTGTCCTCTATCCTTATCATAATCTTTCCAACCTACTCTTATGCCTCAAGAGTGTTACCTGCTTTTATCCTTTTATGTCCCTAAAGTCAAAATTAAATTAAGAGTGCCTGATAGTATGCAGATAATTTAGACGAAAAACGCAATTTTTCTTTGGTGTGATTTATGTGTACAACTCTTTCCTTGAGATCTTGGCTAAAGAAGACTTTTCTGGAAACTGTTTATCCTGGCAGTCCTTGGCCAAGTTGCTAATTTATTATTATTTTAGATGGATGTGACATGGTTTAGAATGCAAATGTGTCATCCTTTAACATGTGTTTGTTTGCAGAGGACCCATGGGCCTTAGTGCATTTCTGACCTACAGGTGGATTTGATCTCATTTAAATGCTAAACATCTCATTGGCAAGTCAGGCATTAGGATCACCGCTAGGAATGGTGCTTCAAAACAAGTGTTTCCACTTAGTGTTATTTGGGGGGTTTATCATCCACATTGTATAGGAAATGGAGTGACAAATATCAATTTGAGAAAGGAACACAATGAAGCTATATAATTCCTCTTGTAGGTTTGTTGATTCTGTAACCAAGCCTTAAAAATTGACATTGACGTTGAACCACTGCCTGTGAAGGGAGAATGAGAAACAACTTCAATTCTGTCTCTAAACAAACCATCCATGGCTTAATTCGATGGATGGGGGATACCAGCTTCAGCTTCAAATGGATTTTGGGTATTTACTAGACATACTGCAGGGGGGATTTTAAAGTTGAATGGGTAACATACCACATTGGGGCAAAGTAATAAAATGCATTTGCTGGTTTAAATGACAACAAGGGTCTTTTCAGCCTATATTCTATAATATAGAATATAAATCAAGTACTCTGGACCGGTATAGAAAGCAGGTGGATAAGGAAACAAAATTTAAGGGTGGCACTGAAATTGTTTTGCTACTTCAATTTGGTCACCAACTTTTGGGATCAGATGATAGGATGCATTTATACAAAATTTAATTGTGATAAAATATACATGTAGCATAAAACAAAACATAGAGTCTATTAACTATTTTAAGTAGTGTTAAGTATATTTAGGTTGTTTGTTCAGCCATCTCTAGTACTAGTTCATCTTGCAAAATTGAAACTCTAGATCAGCTAAATGGCAATCTGCTCTTCCCCTAGTCCCTAGCAACTACCATTCTGTTTTCTGTTTCTTTGAGTTTTAGTACTCTTGATACCACATTTGAGTGAAATCATAGTGGTCTTTTTGTGACTGACTTATTTAACTTAGCATAATGTCGCCAAGGTTCATCCATGTTATAACATATGTCAGAATCTGCTTCCTTTTTAAGACAGAATAGTATACAAATTGTATGTATAAACCATATTGTGTTTGCCCATTTATCTATTGACAAAAATTTGAGTTGCTTCCATCTTTTGGCTTTTGTGAATAGTGTTAAGCAGGGGTATACACATATATCTCTCTTTGAGACCCTGCTTTCAATTATTTTGAATATATGAAAGAGGGCCCCCAAATCTTGTAATTATCTTTTGGAGGGTGGACCCCTTGCAGTACAGGCTTCTCCCACCAGGTAAGTGTTCTAGGAACCCATCAGTATTAGTGTACCAACTAGCATCATGATTTGTGGAAGAAACATCCCAAGTTGTGGCAAAGAGGTGACTGGTTCGTCTACCATGACAATACACTTGCCCATACCACACTGAATGTCCAGCAGTTTTTGACCAAAAACGGCATGATCCCCAAGTCCCACCCTCCCTACTCACCTGATTTCACCCAGAGTGACTTTTTTTTTGTTTCCCTGGATGAAAAAAGTCCTCTAAGGGAAATGTTTTGTCAATGTTGAAGAGAGAGGTAGGACGGAAAATGGCAGAAGCACTGCAAGGCATCAAAATTGATGAATTCAAAAACTATTTTGAGCAGTGGAAAAAGCATCTTGATAGGTGTATTGCATCACATGGGGAGTATTTTGAAGGTGACTAAAACATGTTTAAGCATGTAAGAACAAATATATAATTTTTTATAAATAAATTCTGGTTTTGGAGCTCCAAAACCAGGATTTTTAATTTGAGAAACCACCATACTGTTTTCCATAGTGGATGCACCATTTTACATCCCTTCCAATAGTACATAAGAAACAAGTATTCCACTCTTTCTACATCCCACCAACAGTTGTTAGTTTCTGTTATTGTCTTTTAGACTTTTGAACTCAAGACTATTACATCAACCTGTGCCCGAATTTCTAGCCTGCTGGCTTGCCCTACAGATTTTTGTCTCTCACAATGGTGTAAGTCAATTCCTTAAAACAAATCTCTCTTATATATATCCCACTAGTTCTGTTTTTCAGTCAACTCTTTAAAATTTACTCAGTAAACATTCCTTGGTCCCAGATATGAACTCCGGCAGCCCACAGATTTTCTTCTCACCCTTTGGTGTTAGAAATGTCCAGTGGTCATTCTTTCTATTTTTTTTTTAGAAGGGAGGGGTGGATAGCAGCCATCCTAAGATGCAATGTTTAAATGGAAGCATTCTTATCTATCAGGGGTAGTGGTGTTGGAGTGGGAGTACCTGAGAACAAGGTGCTGAGTTGAGTTGATGGGAAAGAAGGTTTCTGACTGTGAGTTTCCAGGCTGTACACAGAGATTGATGATATCAGTGTGTAGTGGCTGTTTCCTTCCACATACTGACACATGAAAGTGGAGCTTTTTGTTAACTTGTGTGTTTCGGGCTTCTGTGAAGCACAAATACTCAGAGTGGAGTGTCTTGGGTAGTCTTGAGCAGGCTCAGGCCTCACCGCTTCTTTCCTGTGAAAGGCCATTCTCCTAGCCTTTGACAGGGAGTCCTACCAGGGATCTTGTTATGAGCTGAAATGTGCACCTGCCCCCAAAATTCATAGATTGAAATCCTCACCCTAAAACCCCAGAAAGGGACTATATTTGAAATAAGGACTTTAAATAAGTAATTAGGGTAAAATGAGGTCATATGGATAGATCCTTAGCCAATATGGCTAGTGTCTTTATAAGAAGAGGAGATCAGGATACAGACAAGCACAGAGGACAGACCATGTGAAGATACAGGAAGAAGACAGTCATTCACAAGCTAAGGAGAAAGGCTTCAGAAGAAATCAACACTCTGACACCTTGATCTTGGACTTCCATCCTTCAGAACTGTGAGAAAATAAATTTGTGTTGTTTAAGTCACTCAGTCTGTGATACTTTGCTATGGCAATTCCAGAAAACCAGTGCAGACCCTCAAGCCCTCTATATTTGCTCCTTTTGTGGTCTCATCCGGTTCAAGCTTTTAAATAGCATCTTTATGCTGATGCTCCCAAATGTAAATTCTTCACTGTTGACTCCCAGCCTGTCTATTCAACCACTGAATGAACATCCTTCCCTCTGAAGTCCAACTGACATCTATTATTTAATATGTCATTAGTATGATAAACAAGTTCAACTCATGCTATGATTAAAACAGATTTGGCCGGGTGCAGTGGCTCAGCCTGTAATCCCAGCACTTTGGGAGGCCAAGACAAGCGGATTACCTGAGCCTGTGGTTTTGAGACCAGCCTGGGCAACTTGGTGAGACCTTGTCTCAACAATAAAAATTAAAAATTAGCCAGGTGTAGTAGCATGCCTGTAGTTCTGGCTACTTGGAAGGCTGAGGCGGAAGGATCGTTGGAGCCCAGCAAGTTGATGCTGGGGATGCTATGAGCATGCCAATGCACCCCAGCCTAGGTGGTGGAGTGAGACTTCAACTAAAAAAAAAAAATTAAAACAGACTTTACTTTTAATTTTCAATCATCTCTTTAAAATTTACTCAGTAACTTTCCCTGGTTCCAGATATGAACTCCAGTAGTACACACCTTTTCTGCTTTCTCTAGGTATTAAAAATGTCTAGTGATCATCTTAAGCAGCAAACAGAAAGTGAAATAGTTCAACTCGAGTTTGATTTAATGGCAGATCTTCTCCCTTCCATGGTCTCAGACCTGGAAACCTGCCATGGTAGACAGAAAAATGCCCTTCCCAAAGATGTCTACATCCTAATCCCCAGAACTGTGATTTTGTAGATGTGATTAAGTTAGATAGGAAGATTACCTTGCATCACCTGGGTGGGTCCACTATGATCACAAGGGACCTTA
>CAUYQG010248169.1:0-18873 GCA_963574415.1 Tarsius wallacei
CAACTCAAAAAAAAAAAGGAAAGAAATAGCTTAGCTATTCAAAGGTAGGGTTTTGGTTAAAATACAATGGAATTCATTAAAATGTAACCATTAAAAGCAACAATGAAGATCTTTGTTTACTGGCCTGGAGATGTGCTCGTAATATATCATTATATTAAAAGTTACTAGATATTATGATTCCATTTTAATAAACTATGTAAGGACAGATAGAAGCAAAACAAAACATCTAAAGGAAGCCTTGTATAATTCAGGACTTTGCAGAGATTATCTATGAGTGCCAGAATCAGGGATGTTTCTATTTTTAAATTTATTTTTTGCTAATTGGCTTCATTTATAATGGATAGTTATGACTTTGATAATCAGAAAAAATAGTTACTCTGATGTTATACAAAGTGGACTTCCTGCTTGCCGCTCATGAGAACTCCCATGATGACCAGGAACTATTTCTCTTGACTGGCAGTAGCAATTTCTTGACACTTTCCTAGACAGCTGTTTGCAACACAGCTCTGGCCTGTCCCTCCCCTTAAAGCACTCTTGAATCCAGGCTCTCACATTCCCATAACCCTGTGCAACACAGCACTGTGTAGCAGTATCTGAAGCAGACCATTTTCCCCTGGCTTCCCCACTTTTCTTTTTTTCTTCTACAAGGTAGAATGTGGAAAGTATTTTATATTTAACCAATAATAATACATTCTAGTGGATGGTAGTAAATCCCCTTTGAGAGGTTCATTCTGAAAAAGCCACCAAATGTTTCTCTAAATATCTGCAATTTTTCATTTCCCTTTTGAAAAAGTATTCTACATACATGTTTTTAATAACCAGTCTGTTTAAACTTTGTAAGTTTGGTATGTATAAAATTTTATGTGACTGATACATTAGATCCACACTTTTTGAATAAGCTGTTGTTTAAGAACTATGCAAGAGATAATGTCAAAGTGTTCCTGACTCCAAGACATAAGAATTTGAATTTTACCAGTATTTTAACCAATTTCCTTTCTCTGCTCCAGGACCCAGTCCAGGATCCCTTGTTACCCCCTACTGGGGGCTGAGTCGAGTCTCCTGGAACTCATGTGTTGACGTCTAACCCTAATATTCCAGCATGAGATCGTATTTAGAAACAGGGTCATTACAAAGGATCAAGTTGAGGTGAGGCCACTGGGGTGGGTCTTCATCCGTAAGACGTGTTCTTACAAGAGGAGTTCTGGACACCAAGAGAAACCCAGAATGTGGATGTACACACACAGAAGAAAGGCCATGTGAGGACCCAGCAGGAAGGCGGCCATCTGCAAGCCGAGGAGGGAGGCCTCAGGAGAAACCGACCCATTGATCTCAGAATCATGAGAGGATAAATTCCCTTGGTTTAGGCCAACAAGTCTGTGGGACTTAGAGATGGCAGCCTGAACTGATGAACGTACTCTCCTCTTGGGTTCTTGGCATAGCTGGCGAATCCTGATCAATCATGTGTAGAATGTCACTCAAGTTGGGCTTGTCTACTGTTTTCTCATGATTAGCATGGCATTGCCAACTTTTGGCAAGAATACCATCAGAATGAGTCTATGTCTTCAATGCAGCCCATCGGGGTCTCATGGTATTGACCCACCTTGTCCCCCATGCTCCCTTGTGATCGGTGTTGAGTCACTGTGACTGTCCTGGCTTAGGTTATGGGAGATATTCACATTGGGGGGGGAGCTGGGAAAGACGTGCACAGGACCCTCTGTCCTAGTTGTGTCACTTTTCTGTGAGTCTAAACTTAGCTCAAAATAACAAATTGAATTTTGTTTATCAAAGAACTCACCAAGGCATGGCAGTTTCCTGAAAGAATCAGGGTTCTCTCAAAATGTGCTTTATCACATGAATATCCCAAGTCCAGGTACTAGGATGGGTGGATGGACGAGGCTGGGAAAGGTGTTTTAGAATGAGATTGTGGGGGAACAAGGGCATTGAGCAGCCAACCAGACCTGCAAAGAGTGACCAAGGTTTGGAAAAGTCCAGTACATTTATGTTTGGCCTTTATGCTTCCGAGAGTTAAGAGCCTGAGCCAAAACTATTACAAGCTGGGTGAAGCCATCTTGTCCTAAAGCTGCAGAGTGAAAGGACTTGGTGGACAGGCTATTCCCTCTGGACGCTTGGGTCACGGTGCAGGAACTGCCAGAGAGGTTTGTACATGCCTTCGTGTACAGCTGCCTGTGAAGCTGGAGGGGCGTGCACCAGCTGCATGCGCATCTTCCTTTTGCTGCTTAAAGATAAACGCAGTCACCATGAGCAGAAGACAAAACAAAGCTGAATACCAAACAAAACAAGGTGAAAGCTGTGGCTGCACAGACCTTTTCCCTGAGCCGAGTCCCAGGCCTGCTGGTCCTGTCCTGCAGCTGCACCTGCAAGGGGCACCTTCCCAAAGACAGGGGATGGGCTCTCTGCGGAGGTGCAGCATGGCCCTGTTGGCATGATTTGGGGATGCTCGTCATTTGGCCATTGACACTCAATAGCCAGAGACTCTGTGTGTGTGTGTGTGTGTGTGTGTGTGTGTGTGTGTGTTTAAGAGAGGGGGAGAGAGAGAAAGGAAGAGGGAGACAGGGACAGAGGCACACACAGAGAAAGAAAGCAAGGAGAGAGAGAAAGAAGAGAGGGAGAAGGGAGGAGAGAGAGAAAGAGAGAGACAGAGAAAGGGAGAGAGAAAGGGGGAGAGAGAAAAGGGGAGAAAGAGAAAGAGGAGAAAGAGAAGGGAGGAGAGAGAGAGTCAGAGACAGAGACAGAAAAAGAGAGAAAGGAGAGAGAGACAGAGAGAGAAAGGGAGAGAAAAGGGGAGAAAGAGAAAAAAGAGAGAGAAAGGAAGAGGGGCAGAAAGAAAAGGGAGAAAGAGAAAGGGGGCGAGGCAGAGACAGAGAGAGAAAGAGAGAAAAAAGCGTAGAGAGAAAAACGGAGACAGAGAGAGAGGGAGAGTGCTCAGAGTTTTGTTTGGTGGACATTTGGGCCTAGTCTTGTTAAAGAGAACCAGAGCTGATTAAATAGAGCAATGAAAACAGATTTGATCAGGAACTATTACAACAAGGGAGGAGAGAGGTCGGTAGAAAGTTGGGTTCAGTTCTAAATACAGCAAGGACAAGTGTGGCTTTACAGTAAAGAAGCAGGACCAGGGCGGGCATGGGAATTACGAAGAGAGGGCATCACAGACAGGGGTCTCGCCAGGTGACCCTGCAGGATTGAGCAGGCTGGGGGACCAGGCCCAGAAAGAGGGGAATCGGAGCCTAACCAGAGTTCTGTCAAGGGGAGGGTCTGTGTCCATCTTTAGACAAGACTGAGACCAGAATGGAAAGAGGTGTCATCACTGCCTGAGGCCTCATCTCCCTCCACATCTGAGGGACGCTCTCCCTGGACTGTAAGCATGGCCAGGAGGGTCTCACTCGACCTGAAGGAGAGAAGACTTTTCGGGAGGTCCCAGGGAATCAAAAACGGTTCCCCACGGCACAGCAACCTCACTTCTGACCTGCCAGCCATGGGATGCCTTGACCTTCCTCACTCACCCTGGCCCTTGGCTTAGCACTTGGAGGAATATTGCCGTGGGGTCTGAGACCCTCAGATTGCAGGCGAGGGCCAGTCCTGTGCATCTGGGCCCACAGACGATGCTTGAAGAAACAGGGAAACCGACTAGTTCTCAATAGCAATCAGTCAATTTAAATTTTTGTTTAACTACTTTGTTATTCAATTATTTTCTTTGCTTTTCTAATGAAGAAAAAGAGGAGTTCATCTTTCTTGTATGATCTTGGCCATAGAAAAGCATTAAATATATATGAACAATGGAGGGTCAGATGAAACACAAAGAAAACACTCGCCCACGGCTGCCCAACGGCAGCTGGCTATTGACTGAGGTTAAGGAGGGAAAACAAGCCAGGCCATTTTCTAACTTTTCTGGGCTCCACAGACTCTCATCTTTTACTTATAAATGCTTGCATTTAATTATTCATAATAATACCGATGCCTTCTCCACTGCTGAAGTTGCTCTCATTGAGTTCAGGGGCACCGATAATATCCCAAAGCATAACACCAGAGGCCTCGTCCATTCAGGGCAAGGCGCAGGGCGTTTTTGAGAGGTGTTTGTGTGCACCACAGTTGACACACCCTTGACAGTCACCCCAGGGATGCCCACTTATGCTGGTCACCAAATACCCTAAGTCTTAAAGGCAAAATGATTATACTTATGCTAGAATTACGAGTGTGGCTGCTGCTGTTGTCCTCATTTATGAGAAACAGAATTATACAATTGCTAAAAATGTTTTTTTTAAGTCCACCACTAACCTTTCTGGAATAGAGATAAAAAAGCACATGTTACAAAAGTATTATATGATTTTTAGTTCTCCCCACTAAACTCACCCACGGCCCTTTATCTGCGAGCTGTCCACCTGGGCAAATTTGATTTCCTGGGGATTATGCATAAAGTGAGACCAGGTTCTGAATATTTACCCTAAGAATGACATCATTTGTTGTCTTAAATTTTCATCTCACTCTCAAATCATGTTTTAGAAGATTACAACATAGTGTGTGTTTAATTTCCACAAATGCCAGCGCCAGGGATGATAGACGAATGGGCAATGTGGCCGCCATTTGGAATTATTAACATGTTGGAACATTGGACTATTTAAAAGATGGGAATCTTTTAAATAATGACGACGCTACTCTGATAGCTGATAGGTTTTAGCACTTCCGGCACCAGGCGCTCTGCTGGGTGACTCTTATGTATAAGATCATCTCCTTCTATCTTTACAGTGACACCTAAGCTTATTAACTTCACCTGCAAAGCTCATCCTTTGAAAAACGGGCAGGGCAGGCACTCCCTCTCCCTGGTAGTAGTTTCCAGAGGGACGACTGTCCCCACCCCCCACATAGCATTTTGGGAGCAAGGACATGGCTAATGATTGGGAGGAGGGTCAACCTGCTCCACTAAGCACTCTCCATCCTCCCTCCTTCTGAGCCACAGGGTGGTTGGATGGTCTATCTCTTCCCTGCATGGTCTCGAGTCTGCACATGAGGCATGTGGTTAGTCTATCTGGGGGCGAAGCACTGGCTGGTCCTTTGGCTACTGACCCAACACTTCTTTCGAATTGTCATCAGAGGTAGAAGTGATACTTTGTTTCCATCCTCTGTTGTATTTCTCGAGCAGTCTTGAGGTTGAAAGAGAATAAAGTGGGTGTTTCCGCATCAGCCCTTTAGACTCCAACAGCCACTGTCCTCCAGCTAGAGCAAGAGTCTGAGCTAGAAGCCAGGCAGGAGGAGCAGCTCCCAGCTCCCTGCAGGAAAAGAATGGACATCGACCATTCAAAGTTGCCATAATCTACTGGTAGCTGCCCAAGTCTATCCAGAGAAGCTTGTGGGATCTGGCTCCATTGTCCTGGCCACCCTTTACTTATGAATACTCATCTTCTCCATAAATTCTAAAGTCTGAGCAAGGGTAGGGAAGCCTACTTAGGTCCCCTTTCTGCAGTAGGATACGCATGTGTGTGTGTGAGTGAGTGTGTGTGTGTGTGTGTGTGTGTGTGTGTGTAGAGTTAGACATGAGCAGTACCTTTGCTTCCCCGGATAATCTATCCCATGTCTCACTCTGAGCTCGCAGGATGGGACAGCGCCTCACACCGCAGTTTGCCTGGGTGCTTAATGCAGAGTGTGGCAAGCTCAGGGTGCCCGGTCTAAGCTCTGCATTTTGCAGATGTGGAAACAGACCAAGGGAGGCTCAGTGCATCCCAGGCCTTGAGACTGTGCGTCACTGGACCTTGAAGTCAGCACCCTCCTCCTTCCTGTTTTTGTTGGGATCTTCCTCTGAGGTCCCCACTGCACCTTGCCATGCCTCTCCTGCAAGCATGAGGAAGCCTGATGTGGCATCTTGGACACGTACCGGGTTTGCCATCCCAAGAAAATTCTGTGTTCCAAGCCAATCGTGTCCCATCCAGCCCACCCCCACCTCCTTAAACCGGCCTCTGCTATGCCCGTACTGAGCCCTTACAAGGGCTCCATCAAAAGTGAACTTGAATCTGTGTGTGAAGGACATTGGTGGGCAGTTTGTAGTGCTTTTGCTAAGTCCACTGGTGGGTATGACGGGGTCCCACATTCACCCACACATGGTTTAACAGATGCTCTGCCATCTCGGCATTGCCCCTATCAGCAACAACTTACAGGTTGTGTTATTCCAAGCAAGTTTTTTTTCAAAATATTGCAGTTTTTGTGTTATTTCCACACTGCAGTGGCGTTCCCTGTCCCCCCAGCACCTATCTGTTTTTCCCTGCGAGTGGATACCAGTGACACCCCTGATTCCCAACTGGGCAATACCTCTCTCTGCAGCCTCCAAAGCACACCTTGCCTCTGAGGACAGGAGGCTCACTCCCGGACTTTGTTGAGCGCGCAGCCTGGCATGCCTCTGCAGAGCTCCCCAAATAACATCACCCTCCCAACCCACCTCTTCAGTTTGCTTTGGTTTCAAGAAGCACATGCATTACACAGCACGTGATCTTCAAGCCCGAGTAAGTGTGTGGGAAGCATTGCATTTTCAACCCTTTCCTTGGCTGGTAATGTCTGTGCCGGACACCCTCGGAGCCGGCCTAACTTCCGCAATTTCTCCCTCATGGCCTCATCTTGCCATATCACAGCTGGGACTCCCCAGTGGACCTTCTGACCAGGCGGACGTGTCCAGGTCCTGATCTGTGTTCAGCGCCCTGCCAAAGAGAGGCACCTGCAGCTGCTGGCCTCAAATTACACCATGCACAGGATGTGTGTACTACGGGGTACAGTGAAAGTTGATATCCTCTCAGCCAGTCCTTGGTTTGTGCTTGTTTGTTTTGAGTCGGGGTCTCACTCTGTTGTCCAGGCTGGGGTGCAGGTGTGATCACAACTCACCACGGCCTCAGCCTCCTGGGCTCAGGCCATCCTTCCGCCTTAGTCTCCCTTGTATCTGGGACTGCAGGTGCATGCCACCATGCTTGGTTAATTTTGTGTGTGTGTGTGGAGACGAGGGCTCACTATGTTACCCAGGCTGGTCTCAACCTCCTGGGTTCAAGCAGTCCTCCCTCTTTGGTCTCCCAAAGTGCTGGATTATAGGCATGAACCACCACGCCAAGCCAGCCAATTCTTTCCATTAAAGTATTTTCAAAGTTCCGTGTGATGAACTTCCTCCAGGGAATGTTGGTCTTTTTCTGTTTCATGTCATCTCTCCGATACGCCCTGACCCCTTTGTGTGGAGTTCCTCACTGCACAGTGCCAAGGGATGCAGTGCGCCCATCCCTCTCCTGTGGGAGCCAGAGAGGGACGTCTTTTCCTCCCTCCCTCCCTGGAAGCCGGAGGTTTGGGATGTACGCATCTCCCATGACCTTGCCTTTGGGAGGAGGCGGTCATCATCTGCTTGGCTTGAGGGCTTGCCCCCAGGGCTGTGGGGAGGCCAGGAAGAGGACTGGCTTGCGCCCCTCTCAGTGATTTGTGCTCCCCGCTGCCTTTGCCTTGTCTGTGTTTCTTGCGATCCTCTTGCTAGCCCACCGCGTCCCCACGCTGGCCGTCTCTTCCTTCTACACGCTTCCTCACCTGAGTTAGCAAGAGTTGGTTTCAACTGCCGGAGACCACAGACTGTGGGTGAGGGTCGCCTTGAGCAAGTTAAGGAAAGGGAATCTCAGTTCTCTGCTTCCCCTCATCCTACATCTCACCACATGGTCACATGATCTCCCCAGTGTGAGTGCGCATTGAACACAACAGACGGTGACTGCGCATGACTCATCATCACACAGCATGCAGCAAGTCAGCACGGCTGACCAGAAGTGGCCAGTCACATTTCTCCAGTTTTATGTTATCGAGTAAGGTCTTTGTCCATAAGTGGAAGACATAAGCAAAGACCTAATGAGGTTTTTGTTGGATATTTTCACATTACTTTTCACAAATGTCCATATTGCATCTTAATATGGCAACAAAGTGCCAACTTTTCATTATTATTATTATTATTATTATTATTATTATTATTAAGTTGGAGTCTCACTCTGTCACCTAGGCTGGAGTGCAGTGGCACACTCACGGCCACCCCAGCATCAACCTGCTGGGCTCCGGCGATCCTTCCGCCTCAGCCTTCCAAGGAGCCAGAACTACAGGTGTGTGCTACCATGCCCAGCTAATTTTTTATTTATTTATTGTAGATATGAGGTCTCGCCAAGTTCCCCGGGCTGGTCTTGAACACGCGGGCTCAGACAATTCAGAGTGTCGACTTTTAAACTCAAAGGAATCTTGTTGAACAGCATTGCTGTCATTCTCCAGGGACAGTTTCTTTGGGTCTCATTCCTCCCCCCTCCTGTGGCCTTGAGATCTGCAGGTAACACTACACAGACTGCAGACACATCTCTGTGTACATTTTTCTATCAATGTGACACTGTCGTCTGTCTTAAAACCCTCCTAATTCACAGGGGCTCCTGGACATGGGTCACTCTCCCCTGATGAGATGCGAGCCACCTGCTGCTAAACCCGCTTATGCAGTAAGGGGCCAATGCCCGGTGCTTCTGCCGCAGGATGGTAACTCTCTTCCTCTTTTCAGGCCAGCACTAGCAGTCACTTATCTACAGGAGGGAAGGGCAACTCACATCCAGGCCCTACACTTGCTGTTGGAGAAGGGACGGCCACTCTGGCTGGAGGACACTCCCAGATTTGCTCCGAGCCTTTAACCACCAGGGCAGCAGCTCAAGTCCAAGCTGTCTGGCCACAGAACCTTGGAGAAGGTTTCCCAGTCCTTCTCTTCCTGAAAGGACCCTTGCGGGGGGGCGTGCTATAAAGGACCCCACTAAACCGGTAGGTCTGGGATTTTTTTTTTTAAGTTGGAGTCTCACTCTGTAGCCCAGACTGGAGTGCAGTGACACGTTCCCAGTCACCGCAGCCTTGCCCTTCTTGGCTCCAGCGATCCTTCCGCCTCAGCCTTCCAAGTAGCCAGAACTACAGGCGCGTGCTACCACACCCGGATAATTTTTTATTTATTGTAGAGACGAAGTCTCGCTGAGTTGCCCAGGCGGGTATTGAACCACGGACTCAGGGAATCTACTCGCTTGGCTTCCCAAAGTGCTGGGATTACAGGCTGAGCCACCAAGCCCGACTGGTCCTGGAATTTTAAGATGGAAGACTTCCTCATTGGAAAGAAAATATGCGTGAATGATCCCACTTTACTTGTCCCACTGAGTAAATGCTTAGAGAGGCCAAAGGTTGCCTGCTGATGGCAAAATGCAGCCAAAGGCCTTTCTAGCCCACAGAGATGTTATTTCAGGACCATTCATTGTATTTCAATAAAGGTATGCCTCATTTTTAAGTCCACAAGAAATGAACATGCTTTGTAGGGATATACTTGAAACTTCTGAGCTAATTTGCCCAGGGGTTCATAGTAGACCCTGACTGTATGTGGATTTTTATTCTTTCCTAGGACCGATGCTATATAAAATATTTTCTCATTATTTATTGAACAAAAATTTAATAAGTTGAATTTTCTACTGGCATCATAGAGGTTGCTAAGATGGTGCCCTGTGTTTCATGTTAGTGCCCCGAAAATACATATGTGAAACCCCCACCCTCCGGTGCGTCTGTATTTGGAGCAAAGGAGCAATTAAGTTTAGTGGGACTGTAAGGGTGGGGCCCTGCTCAGATTTGACACCCTCATTAGAAGAAGAAGAGAGCATATTCTCCCTCTCTCTCTCTCTCTCTCTCTCTCTGTCACCTTGAGCACACACAGAGGAAAGGCCACGTGCGGGCACAGTGAGAAGCAGCTGTCTGCACGCCAAGAAGAGAGCCCTCACCAGAAGCGAACCCTGTCGGACTTTGATCTTGGACTTCTGGCCTCGAGAATGGTGAGGAATAAAATTTCTGCTGCTTAAACTGCCCAATCTATGACATTTTCTTATGACAGTCCAAACAAAATGAGACAGATACCGATGGGTCTGTTCACATGTGTGACAGTATCCTGGCTTTGCACACAGGAGAGGCTTCTCCCATTATACCTGTTGCAAAAAAGACAATGTGCTGGGCCATGACTGCAGGTCCTCCTGTCACTGGAGGGAGGTTTGCTCAACGCCTCTGTCAATCTGAACTTTCCGGATGGCGTGTGGGGTTGGTAAATTGGTACCCTGAATAAAAGTACAAAAAAACGACCTTAGGTCTTCATTGGTTATTTTCATATTACTTTGCATAAATGTCTATTTGGATATGGCTTTTTGTATCTTTTTTTTTTTTGAGTGGAGTCTCACTCCGTTGCCCCAACTGGAGTGTAGTGACACGCTCACAACCACTGCAGCCTTGCCCTGCTGGGCTCCGGGGATCCTTCCACCTCAGCCTTCCAAGTAGCCAGAATTACAGGCGTTCGCTACCATGCCCGGCTAGTTTTTGATTTATTGTAGAGACGAGGTCTTGCCAAGTTGCTCTGGAGGATCTCAAACCCACGGGCTCAGGCAACCCACTCACCTTGGCTCCCCAAATCACGGATGACAGGCTGAGCCACCGAGCCTAGCTGGCTTTTTGTATCTTAATGTAGGAGTGAAATTTCAACTTTTAAACTCCAAGAAATCTAGTTGGACAATGCTGGTGTCGCTTTCCAGCAACAGTTACTTGGAACTCCTTTCTTGACAGTAGTTTCTCCCTTGACAGGAAGAATAGGCCCACCCAGTGAATGTTGATGAGGGGCTCTGTGCCCCCAGGATCCCCCAGGCAGCTTTCCCTCTGCTCCTCTGTGTCCCTCGGAGGGACTTGTGTAGGATAGCTACATATTCAGCAGATGCCAAGTCATGGCAAAACCCAAAGTTTTGCTCCAAAAGATTCTGCAAGCTCCCATGGCACACTTATCTGAGTCGAAGGCTCTGCCCCTGGAACGTGAGTGGATGGGGTTTCAAGGGTTAGGTTGGCTTTGCAGATGGGTTTTGGCATTGTTCTGTCTGCTGGTTATTTCCTCGCAGGCAAGGCTCTATGTTTTGAGTTTTTTTGTTATTTTGTTTGGTTTATGTTGTTGTCTGTCAAGGAGAAAGTTAAAACCTTGTCTGAGGCAAAGGTGAACTTGAAAGTAGCATCTTTGGCTGGGCTCGGTGGCTTAGCCTGTAATCCTAGCACTTTGGGAGGCTGAGAAGAGTGGATTGCCTGAACCCGCGGGTTTGAGACCCACCCAGGCAACTTGGCGAGACCTCGTCTCTACAATAAATCAAAAACTAGCCGGGTGTGGTAGCACACGCCCGTTGTTCCGGCTACTTAGAAGGCTGAGGTAGAAGGATCGCGAGAGCCCAGCAGGTCGAGGATGTGGTGGCCGGGCTCAAAAAAAAAGAAAAGAAAAGAAAAAGAAAACAAAAAAAGAAAGTAGCATCTTTGGTTTTTCATAATAATTCCCTTCTGACCACCCCAGTTTCTGCTGAGGAGGAGACTCTTGTAGGAGAGAGGTGGTGTCCAAGTCATGGAGATGCCATGGCAAAGATCCATGCCCCAGGGCCATGGGGTTGGCCGTGCTTACCTGGAAACGAAGTCTTTGGCTCATGGGGTGAATCTGGGAGACATTGTCCTAGCATGTCTATCCCCTGTCTCAGGTTGGAGGTCACTGGCTCTGACCTCTCTTCCACCAGGAGGTATGCCCACAAGGGGTCACCAGAATCTAAGGGAGAGGCGGGGTGCAGTGGGAAGTGCTCCCCTTCTGGAGAGGCGACACCCCTGTGCACTCCACTCCCTCCCCGCTGGGAACTGTCAGATTATAATGACCACCTCCCTTACATCTCAGAGTGACCACATCAAACCTTAAATGTCTGTCCCAGGTTCCACCTGCCCACAAGCGTCACAGTTCAGAACGGCAGACTTCAGACACAGCTGCTCATCACTGGCTGCGGACAACTCAGGAAACCACACTCCCAGCTTCTGAAAGTTAAAGCTTGACTCCAAGAAGACAGAGTTATCAGCTGTTGCAGATGTACTGCTCAGTGATCCAGCCAGTAGGAAGCCCACCTCTTACTGCCCAAACAGCTGCTAGGGTCTGCAGCACCCGGAAAGGTGCCTAACCTTGTCAGTGGGGGAAAGAACAACTTCTTTTTTCAGGGATTCAAATTTGATCTGTTTATTTACTTTAAATTGCAGTCTCGGAGGTACATGCACTTATTTGTTTTATGGGTCTATTGCATGGGCTTGTTGCGTAGGTGGGGATTGGGATTCTGGGATATCCATCACCCACATATTGAATATCTTACCCAACAGACAATCACCGCCTCCCATCTACCTTCCTTCTGGGAGTCCTGGTGTCTACTGTCTCCATCTCTTTGTCCACGTGGACCATTGTTTAGTTTCTATGTATGAGGGAAAACATGCAGTGTTTGGTTTCCTGTTTCTCAGTTCATTCAGGATGGTAGCTTCCAGTTCCATCCATGTTGCTGCAAAAGACCTGAGTTCATTCTTTTGTATGGACACATCGTATTTTGTGTCCACATTTTCTTTTTCCAATCACCTGTTGGGAGATGTTTAGGTCAGTTCCATGACTATTGAGAATAGTGCTGTGATAAACCTATAAGTGCAGGTGCCTTTTTAATACACCGATTTCTTTCCCTTTGGGTGGATGCCTAGTAGTGGCATTTCTAGGTCAAATGACAGTTCTGTTTTTAGTTGTTGAGATGTCTCCACGCTATTTTCCATAGAGGCTGAACTCGTCAAGTATATGATGAGAGTTCCCTTTTCTCTGCATCCATGACAACATCTGTTATTTTTGTAATTTTTACTAAGCCATGTTGACTTGTGTGAGATGATATCTCACTGTGGTTTTAATTTGCATTTCTCGGATGATTAGTGATACTGAGTATTTTTCATGTGTTTGTTAACTACTTGTGTGTCCTCTTTGAGAAATGTCTATTCATGTCCTTTGCCCAAGAGGCTATATGGTTTTTTTCAAACTCTCCAAATAAATGATAGACATTACATTGCTTTGAAAATCTCAGGTGAACACATCCTTTAAAGAACCACCTGCGTATGACCACTGAAGAGGAACAAGGACAAATTCTGGAAGGTAGTTATGTGTGGCAGCCACAGGTGACAGAAAGACTCAGCCCCTGCTGATGACTCTTTTCTTCCAGCATATGAATGGAGGTCAACCTACCTAAGCTTTGTGTCTGGGTCCTGTTAACAGACGCCCATATAAGAAAGTCAATAAAAGATCCAGCCAAACAAACCACTCAGAGAAGAGTCTCTGCCTCTGGAACCCATGGAAGCCCTTCCACCACCAGGGCCTACAGCTCCTGAGTCTTTCGCCTGGATGAATTCTGCTGGTTCATTCCCACTGGTCAGACACTTTGCTCATCTTGTTTGTTCGTTTGTTTGTTTTTTGAGTCGGAGTCTCACTCTGTCACCCAGATTGTAATGCAGTGGCACACTCACGGCCACCGCTGCCTTGATCTACTGGGTTCAGGTGAACTTTCCACCTCAGCCTTCCAAGTAGCCAGAACTACAGGTGTGCACTACCACGCCCGGCTAATTTTTATTTATTGTAGAAATGAGGTCTTGCCAAGTTGCCTGGCCTGGTCTCAAACCCACGGACTCAGGCAATCCTCTTGTCTTGGTCTCCCAAAGTGCTGGGATGACAGGCTGAGCCACCAAACCCGACTTTTTTTTTTAAATAAAATACCACAACTACTCTTCCCATGCTAGGCAGTTACTGTTTTAATAGATATGTATTTATTTATTTTCTTGTTTACTTATTTATTTGTTTATTGAGTCAGAGTCTTACTCTGTTGCCCAGACTGGAGTGCAGTGGCTATCCTTCCAACTCAGCTTTCCGAGTAGCTGGAACTATAGGTGCATGCCACCATGCCCAGTTAATTTTTTGATTTACTGTAGAGACGAGATCTTGCCAAGTTGCCCAGGCTGCTCTCAAACCCCTGGACTCAGGTGACCTTCTTGACTTCACTTTCCAACGTGCTGGGATTGCAGGCATGAACCACTGCATCCAAAGTTGAATAAGTATTTCATTCTATATGTTTGTGGAGAGACTGAAAACCTGGAATCCTTGGGATGATTTTCATGAATGAGAAGAGGAAGCTTTGACTCATGAATTGGGGGCTTCTTTTTTAATTTCTCAAGATATTGTACTTTTACAGAGTTCTCTTTGGTCTCTGATTCTGGAATAAAATTAGTGACAGTCTCAACTCTGTAAGCCAACCATACCCTTGCCGCCCAAGAGGAACTCAGCACGTGATGCCTTCATCAGTGTCAAGACAGTGTCAAGACAGGAAGATGCCATGTGCCACCCCGTCAAATGTCAGTTCTGCAGGATAAACCAAAACAAGTTTTGTGACCCTCCACTCTTTGTGTGTGTTTTCACCTGTGATACCAAAGGTGGAGCATTTACAAGGCAAAAAGATACACAAATGGAGTCACATTTGCCTCACGACACAGACCCAGCTGGAAAATGGCAAAGCGCTATTTAGAATGTCTTGTGCCCTCTGTCCCTTGATTGCCAAGCATGGAGTCATGACAACCAAAACTCTGTACATCTCACCACTGCAGTTCACATTCAGCTTTTTGAGGCAAGGAGAGCCTCTGTATCTAATGAGAAACAACACTTTAGCCCAAGCCCCGGGCAACAAGACAAGGCTTGCAATATCTAGGCATCCTCAGAGACATCATTGCCTCCACCAGGAAATCACTACAGACCTGGAGATGGAGGCAGAGACTAACACTTTCTGGCAGGGACGCTTAAGGGGTATTGCAGCTTTTCGCAGGGATGGGGACCCAGCGGGGAGCTCGGGCTTCTGGCTGGAGATCTCAGAAGGGGCTTTGACCTTCACCCACTGGCACATGGAGCAGCACTTTGGTTGTGAAGAGCGTGGGCTCTGGAAACAACTCTGCCACTTAACCGTCTGTGCCTTGATTGTGCTGAGACATGGGGACGATAACGGTTCCTATATTAAAGGTTTTGGCAAAGATTCAATAAGTTAATATACATAAACTCCATTGTTTGGTAAATAGCAATCTGTGTATGGATGTTTATTACCTTTTCTGATTATTTCAGCTTCATTTTCCTTCTGACTTTTTGTTATTTTTTTAGAAGTGATGTCTTTTGGGATATTACTGAACACATGCATTTACTTCCTAACTTTTCTTTCCAGTTTCTGTAATAAATTATTTTCAAAGCTCTGTGTATTTGATTTTATGAACTCCACTTTAATATGTTTATGAAGGGGCCGGGTGCAGTGGCTAAAACTTCTCATTCCAGCACTTTGGGAGGCTGAGGCGAGAGGATTGCCTGAGTCCAGGGATTCAGGACCTGCCTGGGCAACTTGGCAAGACCTTGTCTCCACAATAAATCAAAATATTAGCCAGGCATGGTGGCACACACCTGTAATTCCAGCTATTTGGAAGGTTGAGGCAGAAGGATTGCCTGAGCCCAGCAGGTTGAGGCTGTGGTGGCTGGGAGTGTGCCACTGCACTCCAGCCTGGGCAATAAAGTGAGATTCCAACTCAAAAAAAGATGTGTGCTTGTGTGTGTGTGAAGCCTTGAGGGGTAAGAGTTCTCTGTCAACTGGAAGGTGTCTAAATTGTCTTTGGCCTTTTTTTCATCTACTTGAATGCTGATCAAATCTCCTGTAGATTGAGAAAGTAGAAAGTGTTTACATTTGGAACTACAACCCAGACACCAATATTAAATCAAAAGATTTCCTGGCTGGGCTGGGTGGCTCATCCTGTCATCCCAGCACTTTAGGAGGCCGAGGCAAGTGGATTACCTGATCCCATGGGTTCGAGACCAACCCAGGCATCTTGGTGAGACCTTGTCTCTACAACAAATCAAAAATTAGCCGGGCATGGTGGTGCATGCCTGTAGTTCCAGCTACCCGGAAGGCTGAGGCAGAAGGATCGCTGGAGTCCAGCGGGTGGATGCTGGGGTGGCCATGAGCATGCCATGGCACTCCAGCCTGGGTGACGGAGTGAGACTTCAACTCAAAAGGAAAAAAAAGGATGTCCTCTGTTTGTCTTCACACATTATGAGGCACCATCTATGTAAGGCCAGAGAAAACTACAGGCCCTCCCTGACTAATAACCATCCAACTTAGGACCATCCCACATTCCAAACACCAACCACCAGCATGCGCCATGCACCAGCCATCCTATTCTTCCTCGTTTTGTCCCCTCAACCTACCCTTTGCAGATGGCAACCAAACTGCCCTGGGAAGACGATACCACCTAGTGGGAAACTCGGGTAGCTGCACATCTCCGTGTTTCCTCCAACCCTACCTCCCTCACCACCACCACCACCACCCGCCCCCCGCCACTACAGAGGGTGTGTTCTAGGACTGGTGTGTTCCAGGACTTTCTGTCTCTCACTGTGTGTGAGGCAGGCTGGGTAGCATAGGGAGGCCCGCACTTGTTCCAAATAAAGAAGTTTGGTAGATACACCTGTGGGCTCAATCCCTGCACCCGTTCTAGACAAGTAAGCAGGAGCCCTTGCCCAACACTTGTCTTGTGGTCACCTACGGGACACAGCATCCTGTTGACAGGAAAGAGGATCCGGAGGGAAAGTCCTCACTACCCTAACACCATGCCCTCATCATGAATTTTTGCTCATTATAATGATAAAAAAAGAAAACACCCCTAGGTGGAGATTTAAGTTGCTAATGCTGCATGCAACATATATCCAAGCATGTTGGCTCTCTGCACATGTGCCAACTAGCAACCATCCTAGAACATGTTATAGGCCACAAATATAATAAATATGCAATCATGTGCCCCTTTAAAATAAACTCTCCTAAACAGTAATGGGGCTGGCTCATTCTCAAGCAGCCCATTCTGCTTCACAGAACTCCTGTTCATTACTCTCTCACTTTGATTCATAACTTTTGCTTTAATAAACTCTCCTTTGAACTTTGCTTTGGACTCACTCAGAAATTATTTTCTGTGGCAAAGTCAAGAACCCGACTGGCCCACCCACGTGATATGCAACTTCATTAACTCTACATCTGCTAACTTTCTCACTTGTAAAGACTCCCCAACTACCCCATCCTTGTCAGGTATGCAGATGTCTTTCTCTGCCATTGCAGTTGAGAAGTAGAAATTCTATCAATAGTGTCCCATGTGGAAGACAGGCACCCTCCTTAGAGAGTGTTGCAAGAATTGAACAAGGACGTGCACGAGATGGGCTTAGATGAGGCCCTGTCTTGGCCATACCGTCAGGGTTCCTGTCGTCCATGCTGTTGGGATTATTGTTAATTTCTCAACCAAACATAGAAATTGCGAAATGTGGTGCAAAACTAAAGATGGCCAAGAGTCCAGAAGTATCCTTCTGGAATTTCAAATCATTTTCTCTAATTTTTTCAAGAATGTAATATATATATTGTTTAAAGTATTATCTCTCTTTTTTAGAATTCTATCGTGTTTAGTTTTCTACACTACAAAAGCATCATTTTGTCATTTCCTATTGCAAACAAATGCTTGAGTGTACCCAGTAGCCCCGAGGACGCAATGAAGGCTTTAAACAGGTTAAAGTTATCTTCAGAAGTCACTTTGGCAAACACATTTTGCCACTGTGTAACAATAACAGCTTCTGTGTATCCAAAGTCTCTTTCATGGCAGGAACTTCAAGCACCTGCGGGCACCTCCTTCCTCCGCCGTCCTCTGTGATAGGAGCCCGTATCTCAACTTGAGACATGGCATGATGGAGGCTGAGTGATATCAACACTTAAGGTGGTAGCTATAGGCCGGGATCAGTGGCTCAGCCTGTAAGCCCAACACTTTGAGAATCCAAGGTGAGAGGATTGCCTGAGCCCATGGATTCAAGACCAGCCCGGGCAACTTGGTGAGACCGCGTCTCTACAACAAATCAAAAAATTAGGCGGGCATGGTAGCACATGCATGTAGTTCCAGCTAATTGGAAGGCTGCGGGGGAAGGATTGCCAGAGCCCAGCAGGTCAAGGCTGTGGTGGCCGGGAGCGTGACACTGCCCTCCAGCCTGAGTGACAGAGTGATACTCCAACTCAAAAAAAAGTGGTAGCTATAGCTAGAACCTACATCTATCCTAATGACTCATAAGCTCATTCAACAGATCTGGAGTGCCCATTGTGTGCCACACACATACAGCCTGCAGATATGGACACTAATACAGACCCAGGCACTGGCACCCACAATCTCATTTTCCAACATCAGGGTCCCTTCCCCCCTCCACTGTGGGTCCAGGCCTCCTCTGGTGTCCCACAGGATAGAAAGCCCTCTCAGAGGAGAGTTCATGCAAGCAGGACACAGGTTGGTAACACTGAGGAGAGATGAGAAGATAGAAGGAAGAATGCTTACAACTAGAATTGATAGTGCACAAAGCGTGACTTCTCCTTAGAGGTAGGCTTGAGGGACAAGACTCTGAAAAGAACACCCTGCTTTAAACTTGGGACTCGAGGCAAATTGTCAGAACTGTATGTAGACGGAGATATAGGTGTCAGGATAAGGACAATGCATGGAAGATGGAGATAACTTTGGCTTTAGGAAACATGAGTTTCTGGCTAAATAATCTAGATTTTAAAATTTCAGGAAGCAGTTGAAAAGCAGGACTATGCTGGGGAGGTTCTCTAGGAAAGATAAAGGGTGTGGATGTGTTTGCACAGAAGGTAGAATTTAGGTCAGTCGAGGTGGCTCATGCCTGTAATCCCAGCGCTTTGTGAGGCGGAGGCAGGAGGATTGCTTGAACTCAGGAATTGAAGACCAGCCTGGGCAACATTGGAAGTCCTCACCTCTACAGAAAACATAAAAATTAGCCAGGCATGGTGGTACATGCCTGCAGTCCCAGTTACTCAGGAGACTGAGGCAGGAGGATCACTTGAGCCCAGGCTGGTCTTCAATTCCTGAGTTCAAGCAATCCTCCTGCCTCCGCCTCACAAAGCGCTGGGATTACAGGCA
>CAUYQG010248170.1:0-11908 GCA_963574415.1 Tarsius wallacei
GTTCAAGACCTGCCTGGGCAACTTGGCGAGACCTCATCTCTACAATAAATCAAAAAATTAGCCAGGTGTGGTAGCGCGTGCCTGTAGTTCCAGCCACTTGGAAGGCTGAGGCGGAAGGATCGCCGGAGCCCAGCAGGTCGATGCTGCGGTAGCCGGGAGCGGCCACTGCACTCCAGTCTGGGCGACAGAGTGAGACTCCAACTCAAAAAAAAAAACATATATATATATATATATATATATATAGGCTTCTTTCTACTCATACAAAATATAGAAGCATATTTTAAAATGAATTTACCACAGAATTGAATTTTTTTTCATTTATTCAACCAGATAGTATTGAGTGTCTACTGTGTGCTATGTTAGGCTTGAATCAATCTCTATCTGTTCTAAGGGAGTTTATATTCCACTGATGAGGCAAACATTACATTAAACAAATGTTCTCTTTCTCATACACAGTCATTTCATGTTTTTAAAAGTGATGTAAAAGAAAAGCAAAAGGAATATGTGAGTATAATTGAGGTATTTGATTTAAGTTAAGGATTAACACAGGGTGAAAATTTTTGCTTCAGTTCTCCAATAAGGCACACAAAAAGACAGTGCAGTTACAAAGTTTAGGTGATGTATGTAAACATACACATGCTCATATATACATACACACAGGATCCCAGATTTCTGGTTTTAAAAGTCCATTTTTCAACACATTAGTATTATTTGGTTCATCAGTGCTTGATCTACAACTTGAGGAACTGCTTTAAACTCCAGGTGCATTTCCTGGAAATGCTTTCAAAAATGCATCAGAAAAATGCTGAGTTAAGAAGAGAAGAGACTACATGACAGAATCACTCCCAAATAACTTCTGTCACTATTGGCTTTCTCATTTGTGTAGCATCAAATGCCACATCTGAGGTAACTGACCAAGTTTGGTTTCCTTTTTACTTGAGCATATCACAAAGCTTTGATTTTGCAAGCTTGTACCTAGAACATATAGCAGCTAGCTCTCATTATTCCTGTATCCCTGCTTATGCCAAACACAAGACACCCAAGATGCTCAGGGAATCTCTCATCCCCAGCACTCACAACCACACACTCACTCCCCAACTTGGGAAATCTAGGGAGACTCAAATCTCTCTGGGAAGTTTGCAGTTCATCCTCTGCAAAGCCCCTTGTATACTAAGCATCTTTGGAAGCTCCTTTCACCTGCTTCCCCTGTGTGAAGTCTGGCTCTCTCCTGAGGAAACTGCTTTGCTGCTTCTTAAGTGCTGCTTCTTCCTTCTCTTACCTTATTCCACTCTCTTATTCCTGAAAATGAGGAGTTGTTGTACTGGCTCCACATTGTCTTTTTGCTTTCTACAACTTAAAACCCACAGTTTCTAATTTTATATCTTTAAACTATACCATTAGGGTGACCCATAATCATTCCCTGACATGCTCCACAATCACTTTCATACCTTTTAAGAAATATTGTCATATTTCTTGAACATTTTAATATCAAGGTTCGGTCATTCATTGGTATGCTCTCCTCTAATAATCTTTATATCCAATTACAGACACATGATCACAAGTTAGACTTTGTTATTTGCAATCCACATAATCATTCTATATACTAGTTTTGGGCATCCTATTCATTGGCCACTGTTTCTCTTTTTTTTTTTTCCAGTTCACTCTTTTTAATACTCCCAATTCAACAATTTTACAACCAAACTTTTTCTCCTTTCTGGAAAACAATGTCATGCCATTGCTTCCTTCATCAACTGCCAACATCTCTTTCCCATCCTCTTAATTTTCCATGATGCTCTTAATTCCAACTTCACCAGTTTCACACATAGCTTCTCACCTACCTGCTGTTATGTTTGTAAACCCTGACTATCCTTCTGATGTTGAGATGGAATCGACAGGGCTGTTTCCTATGCCCACTTTATTACCCCTTGTGAATTTGATCCAATCTCTTCTTCCCTGCTTGAGGGCATCACTTAAGCAGTTGTCCTTTCTGTCTTCTGCATTTTCAATATGTTCCTCTCTCCTGGATTCTTTTTTTAATTATTATTTTTTTATTTTAAGGATGTGGGGTACAACTCAGGATTAGATATACAAGTGCTCATCTCCTGGATCATTCTGATGAAAATGTTTCTAAATTACTTTTTCCTTTCTTATTGCTTTGTTTCTCTTCTATCCTTTAGAGCAAATCTCCTCAGAAGAGTTGTCTTATTCACTATCTTAAAGCCTTCTATGCTTAGTCTTTCTTGAATCTATTTAAACAGGTATTTGCCCACATCTCCACTGAATCTTCTCATTCCAGTGTCCTCAAGTAACCTGAAGGTTGTTAAATCAAGTAGTCAATTTGTGATCAGTATCTCACTTGATCTATCAGAAACGTTTGACACAACTGGTCATTCCTCCTTTTTTGCTTGTCCCTCAGGACACTCTGCTCTCCTGGATATGTTCTTACCATACCACCCCATCCTTTTGAGGTTCCATTGCCGAGTCTTCCTCAGCTCCACAACAGTTACACAGTGCAGTACCTGGAGCTCAGTACACTCTTCTTTCCTGTCTACACTCACTAAGTTAATGGTTCATTCAGTTCATGCCTTTTATTGTCATCTATTGTTACTGTTGCTGACTCTAAAGCTTTCATCTGCAACCTGGAGTTATACCCCGACCTATAGATGTGTATGTCTAACTGCTTACTCAACATCTATGGTCTGACATAGAATGGACACATCATCACTCCACGTATCCTTGACTAAATTCCTGATATCCCTCCCACAAATTTCCTCATCTCAGTAATGGCAACAGCATATTTTCGTTGTTTAGCTCCACCATATTTAAAGCTGTCATTGATTGCTCTTTTTTCTCACGCCCAAGATTCAACTCATCAGTGAGTATTGTCAGTCTAAGTTTAAAATACAACCAGAATTTTAGTCCTTCCTACTAAAAAATTGCCAAGACCTGATAGTCACTCAATAAATATTTGTTACATGAATCGAATAATTAGATCATTTTACTTACTTACCTACCTTGGTCCAAGCCATAATCTATTCTGGAAGTAGGTAAGGTTAGGTATAATTAGTAGGCACTCAAGAAAGGCCTGTTGCTGGTAGTGGCAATAGCGATGGACACTACAGAATGCCATCAAAGACCAGTGAACACAGCTCTGCAGACTATAACAGCTAAATTAAAAGTGACCAGTTTCCATGATTGTTTTCCTAATATGTATGAAATATGTATCAGTAGAATGACAAATCACTTTACTGCTAGCTAGCTGGTGTCTTGTAGAGTCAGTTTCTTACATGGTATTCTAGGAAATGTCAGGCAGAAAAGGAATAACCTCCAGATCATTCCATCAAGATCTTTCTCTCTGGCAGAAGATCAGGTGCTCATTTGACCCTATCCCATGAAGTCTCTTAGAGATTGCCATGGTCTCTTAGAGGCCAGGCTTTTATTAATTCAGAAGACAACCAAGCTAAAAAGACCCTTAAAAGACCAATGGAGAAGGAAAGGAAAACATAAAGATATAATATAAAGAAAGGTCTAGTCATGTCCTGCCAGTTATTTCAATCTTTCTTATTTTTTATTTTATTTATGTATGTATTTATTTATTTAGAGTCAGAGTCTCACTCTGTCACCCAGACTGGAGTGCAGTGGCACGCTCACGACCACCCCAGTGTTGACCTATTATGCTTAGGCAATCCTTCCATCTCAGCCTTCCAAGTAGCCGGAAATACAGGCCTACACTACCATGTTCTGCTAGTTTTTTTGTTTGTTTGTTTGTTTTTTTATTGTAGAGACATGGTTGAAACCAACCACCAAGTTGCACAGGCTGGTCTTGAACTCCTGGGCTCAGGCAATCCTCTTGCTTTAGTCTCCCAAATGCGGGGTTTACAGGCTTGAGCCACCGCACCCAGCCTCTTATTTTTAATGAGGGCATTGGCCTCATTTTTTAAAATGGTATCTATTCCACTAAATAAGGTTTTATTATGTAACTAACAACCTCAGAACTTAGTGCTCTAAAAGAATCATTTATTTCCTCAGGATTCTACGGGGAGCCAATTTGTACTAGGCTCTGTTGGGAAAATGCATCTCTGCTGAATCCATGTTTATATTTGGTCTCCAGCTGAGACACCATGAGGACTAGGAAAGCAGGGCCTGTTCTACACATGGTCTCTCTTCTCATGCTAGGTCAGATGGCTGTAGTTTTCTAAGAAAGCAAGAGTGCAAGTCACAAATTCTCTTGGAGGTCTCATATATCACATCTACCACATTCTACTGATCAAAGCTAGCCATAAAGCCTTCCCAGTTCAGTGCAGAAAAAGACTGCACCTCTTGACTTGAGGAGTCACAAAGAATGTATTTCTGTCTTTAGTCTACCACTGACCTATACAATGAAACTGGGCCTTTTTAAAACAGCCAAGCAATATAAGAACTTTACAGTTCTCAAGTATTTTGTTTAATGGTCTCCAACTGTTGCAGTATTTAGCACTTAGTACTTTTCTTTTTTGCATTTTTATTGAGATATAATTCATATGCCATAACATTCACCATTATAAGGTATGCCATTCAGTGGTTTTTAATATATTCATATATTTGTACAATCATCACTACTACCTAATTCCAGAACATTTTTATCACCCCCAAAAGAAATCTCCTATCCATTAGAAGTTGCTTCACATTCTCTCTTTCTTCCAGCCCCTGGAAATCACTTATCTATTTTCTGTTTCTATCTATTTGCCTTTTCTGGACATCTTATATACATTAAATTATTAAGTATGTAGCCCTTGTGTCTCATTTCTTTTACTTACCACAGTGTTTTTCAAGGGCCATCCATATTATAGCACATATCAGTACTTTATTATTTCTATGGGTAAATAAAATTCCATTTTTTGAATATACCACATTTTAATCCATTCAATCATTGGGCATTTGGGTTGTCCATCACCCATTATAGCCACTTTGGGGTTATTATGACTAATTCTGTTATGAATATATGTGTATAAGTTTTCATGTGAACACATGTTTTCAATTCTCATGGTTATAAACCCGAAAGTGGGATTGCTCGGTCTTGATGTACTATTTTAACCAGTATTTCTCACTACGTGGATGCTTGACAGGGCCATATCAATGTGTTTTACACATTCTTATAGATACAGAGATGGGAATAAGTTGATTTTGGTGTATGTTTCTGGTAGGGCAGATCAGATGGAAACTCTTTGGGGGTCTTTATACCAAAAAGTTCAAATTCATCACTGTGGTCTATGCTAGTTAGGTCAGAGCGATCCTCCAAATATGGGAGCCAGAGGACAGTGGCCCTGTTTAGGTAACTCAACTCCCCATACTCCACTACTCACATAAATGTATTTTACAGAAAACACAGTATTTCCAGTACTGTCTTTTGGTGTTATTAATATCTTATCATTTGAGGTCATTGGTATCCCCTGGTGTTCAGAGGCACTCAGTTTGCTTAATATTGGCCTACAGTGCTGAGTCTTAGTATTCCTCTTAACGTTGTCAAATGACAGTATTTTAGTGAGAGCATCAGCCTCACCTTCAAGCTTTGTAGAAGTGCAGGATATCAGGCCCCACTTCAGAGTTACTGAAAAAGAACATGCATTTTATTAAGATCCCCATGGATTTGCATGCACAGTAAAGTTGGAAAGACAATACCATGTAGCAACCTTAATTCATCAAGCTCCTGCAGAACTTAAAACTCAAAGCTCAATCTTCCAATCAAAGTCTTCCTGTGAGGATATGGATATTCAATAATATTACCAATAATATTATTTAGATATAATAATATACAGATACTATTTTATAGAGAATAATTATTGGGTGTCAACTATGTTGTAGGCACCATGCTAAGTGCTTTCCAAGCATTATCTCATTTAATTCTTATGGCAATCAAGTATCTTTTTGCCCCATTTACAAATTTCAAAACCAACGCTCAAAGGTCAATTTACTTGCCAAAGGTCTGGAGTAAACTTTTTAAGAGTAAGAATCAGGAGTAAAATCCCAGTTTATCTAATTCTAGAGTTCAAACTCCTCTATACTACTTTATCTTCCACAGTAATTTTTTTCAAATAGCATTCTCACAATCTAATTTACGAAAAAAAACAATATTTATTCTGTATAATTTCTAAACTTCCTTAACTAACTACATGTGTTCTTATCTTCTCATGAGCTTCATGAGGGTGGGAATTTTTGTCATTGTAACTGCTAGCTGTATCTCCAGGATCTAGAGCAGCACATAATCAGTCATCAGTAAATTTACCAAATGAACAAATTAATTTATACATCAAAGCCTTACCTATGGTTTATTAAAATGAGTAAAAATTTATCTTTACTGATTTTTCTTCCAATTTCTTAGCCTTGGCTTTACCTGTAATACGAATGCTAATGGTTGGTTTGTTATGGCACTGATGCATTTATCTCTCATGAAAACAGAAGTAAGATGGTGTTATAATATCAACAGTAACTCCTCAGAATGCCATCTTATCACAGAGTGTTTTGACACAGTACAACCTTGAAGGAGCTGTATTTGTGGCTAAAAATACATCTTGTCAGTTGTTGTTTCATTAGAAAATACTGGCGTGGAAACATCAGTCTGAGCCTAGCACATGGGTGCATTTTGCAAAAACTGAAAATGTGCAGCATAATGGTGGCAAATATGCATTGAGAGAAGTTAAGATGTATTACCCAAGGGACTAATAGTGCAGGAAATTCTGGAAACCAAACATTCTACTTCATTTACCTTGTACCTGATTATTTTACAGTGGGACCACTTGTCATTCACCTCTGTTCCATTAGGCAACCAAATTACATGCCAAGCTGGCTTTATAAATAGAACCCTGAGTAGGTGGGCCATAGCTAAAGGTAAACAAGAGAACAAATTCATTTATATAATCTCATCTTTTAGAGTAGAAATTGTCTTTTTCATCTGTATATACAGGAATTGTCAGAATTAGTCAGAAAGAGGCAGGAAAGGGGACATTTATTAAAAAATACTTAGGAAACACAGAAAATCCTCAGTTTTTCTTTAATATAATAAAAGAATATAAAGCTATATCACACATACTGACAATTACATTGTGGTTATTGAAGCAATATTCACACTAGTTTATTGACAAGGCTTTTTGCATTGAATGCTAATATCAGAGCTGATGTACACACAAGCCATATAGGCATTAATATCTTACTCAGCTGTGGATGGTGAATGGCTTAAGTAGATAATGAGGTGAAGAAGAGCATCTAACCTTGCTTAACACCTGATAAAGGCACACTTGTGCAGCCAAAGGATACTAATCCTTTAATAAAATTTTACAAACTTGCCTCCAACACTTCAAAAGCAATATATCATTATATTCCAGTAGGAAAACTCACCTACAGGATGAGCTATACAATTTGCAAGACCAAGTGCAAAACGAAAATGTGAGGCCTCTTTTTCAGAAAGCATGGGGTGGAGATGTCTTTGGAGGTACTAAAATATAAAGTTTTTTCCTTTCTTCTATGATCATTCTTTCATCTTGTCATGATGTTTTTATGTTTGCCATCTAACTTTGATTATAAGTAAAGAACTATTTTGAAATGTTAAATTATTAGCCTAAATGTTATCATTCATCTTTATATGATGAAATGCCAGTTTTAAATGCAATACTATAAGATTCTATTAGGAATCACTGAAATTAAGATGATGTATGTTGTGGTTTATTGCCTGAGGGTGTGAGGATCTGGCAACAGACAAATACAAGACACAAATAAAAGGAGAAAGAGAATATCCCCCAAGGTCAACTGGGATATTTTGGAGAAAAGTGCAGACTCACAAGGTTTGAGCCCATATCTCAAGGCTTACATATTCTAGAACCTGACCACAGCTGGGTTCCACTTACTGCCAGCCACCAGACCCTGCCCTAACTAGGGCAGAGAAGTTGAGCTAGGTATATCCTCTACCCCATGGCATTGCAACTTGGTGTTGGGTACCTGGATGGGGGATGGATGAAACATTTCTGTAGTGCAGCCAGCCCTTGGCTGGGATGGCTACCACCATGACCCTTCCCCAGATACCAGGTCATGACCTCAACCCTTGCCACACTCACACCCATTCTAGAGTGTTCTTGGCCTTGTACACTGCACACATCCTAAACCTGCTTATTTGACACATCCTTTTTGCTGGGGCAGCCTAGGCAGGGACTGCTGTTTACCTTGCAATATCTGTTCTCCCCTTGCTTAATAATAACAGAACCCTCAACTTTTAGCTGAACCCAAGACACCTGGGATAAAGCAGGCATTTGGAGTGTGATTGAGTCATGGCTACGGATGTGTAAATGAAATCAACACATGTGGCAATGGTACCCCTCTTTTGCCTCTTTCTTCTTGATTCTTTTCTTCTCCTTTGGAGAACATGGATGTGAAATCCAGAACTCCAGATATCTCTTGACCCTGGAAGACCATACCATGACTGAACAGGGAGTTTAAAGGAATTGAATTCCCACCATACCAGTTGTGTGCTATTATATCCAGACTAAAAAGAATGAGACACATACAAGTCACTTGTTTAAGCCTTTATTGTTCTGGGTCTCAGTTACTTACAGCTGAACCATAAGCCTAAAGATAGCATAAAAAGTATAATCTGATTTTTGTTCAGAAGATTTTTGTTCTTAGGATATCTTTGTGGTATCTTTATTATAAAAAGTTATAATAATTATGTGAATATCTTTGTTCAGAAGATAATTTACCCAACCCCCAAACCACTTTCCATTTCTACCTGTGCCTTACCAATGTTTGCTCTTAAGATATTGGAAAAGGATATCCCTCGATGTCTACATTTTACCATAGATTTATTTTACCACATTTAGCTCAAAATGATTGCAATTGGTTTTGTTAATTTGGGACTCCATTCCTTTCTGAAAAAAGATAGCAATTGCTGACCATTAAAGAGTAACTACTTCAGTCTTGTTCAATCTCTACCACAAAAAAGAAATTGAATTCTCAGTTACAGAACACTTTATTCTTGCAACCTAGTAGAAATTGTTCAGTATAGTTTTCCAAGTCAATTTTAAATAAATAATGAGAAACCTCACCTGAATCATGATTTCCTGTCTAAATTAGACAATGTTTGTTAATTTTCCTCATTCAGATCATTTTTTAAGTGAGCTTTTAGGAATTAAAGTGATTCTCCACTCTGTGGATGTTAGAAGGTAACAATAAATTGATCTGTGTTCAAGTATTCAAATGATTAAAATGTTAAATTCATAACATAAGTGAAACCAACAAAGATTTCATGCAATGTTTATATTATGATCAGCCTGTTAAGAATAGCTATGAATGTTATAATTCCCACAGAAATATAAATTGTTACCAAGAGGAGGTCAAGAAGCAACAGAAAAAAAAGATATGGCCACTAGATAGAATTACTTTTCCCTGGATATTAGAGATTTAGAGAAATCTTTAATAATAGTAATAAGCAGTTATTATAATTCATACACCTGCATTCAGTCTTTATGTCTTAAATCTTACTATGCCAAAACTTCTTTAGATTTATGACCCAGAAATCATACATTTCTGTATTTATTTTTTCCATCTTTCTCTGTACATTGTGCTTATGATCGATCACTATGCAGAGAAAGACAAAACTCTGAATATTTATGTAGAGCACAGGAAAGGCCCCTGCTGTGCGCTATTAGCTCAGCTGATGACGTGCGCTTCCCTTTAGAGGCTAAAGAGATGTAAGAGCACTGTTGTAGCTCTTTAAAAAGGCACAGAAAAAGCACCTGTTTGCCTGCTTCATTAAACTTCCCCTAATGAATGCCTCTAGGGAGCAGAACCGGGAACTTCTTTCCTTTCCTGCTATAAATAGAGGAAGGTATTTAAAAGTTCTCATTTAAACGTGAGTACTGTTATCTGTAACAATTTACAATAATGTGAAACCCCTCAGGAATATAAATGAGCCAGTACTTGCATGTATTCAGGACCTACAGCAGGAAAATGGTTTTATTGTAGTTGTGATAATTTTATTTTTCTATAAGATCTGAGTCACAGACATTTTTAAGTTTCTTAAGCTCTCTCTAACTCCTGCTCAAGGAAGGGGGGAGGGCAACAAAACAAAACAAAAACAAAAAAACTCAGTTCAGTCACACTACCTCTTCTGAGATACTTTCTTTCTTAAGCATCCCACCTCCCTAACATATATAAATATGTATTCCATTAATAATGCAGAAAGTGTGTGTTTTTATGAAGCCACTTATCACCCTGTAACATACTACGAATTTACTTTTTTGCCTCTCTTAGGCAAGGACAATGTGTTATTCTATACTGAGTCTCTAGCCCTCCTGAATGTGTCTGTCACAGAGCATACACTCAATTATAAGGTGTAGGTTGGGCTTGGTGGCTCATGTCTGGCCTGTAATTCCAGCACTTTGAGAGGCTGAGGCAAGAGGACTGCTTGAGGACAGGAGCCTGGACAACATAGAGAGACCCCATCTCTACAAATGATTTTTTAAAATTAATCGGGTATAGTAAGTAGCATATGCTTACAGTCTCGGCTACTGGGAGGCTGTGATGAGCCATGATTGTTCCACTGCACTCTAGCCTGAATGACAGACTGAGACCTTGTCTCAAAAAAAAAAGCAGGGTTCCCATGGCAAGATGGCAACGGGGCAGCCTGGTCTATGAGACCCTCTCTCTGCAAAGGAGAATGCAGAAGGTCTCTGGCTCTCTCCCCGAGCGCTGCAGATCCCATTGTCAGCAGCCTACTCTTCACACAGAGCTCAGTCGTCACCACCGCTGAAGCATCACGGCAGTCTGAACAGCCACTGCAGCCACAGACACAGCAGCCTCTGCCACTGCCGCTGCCTCCGTGGTGGCCATTGCACATCGCGCCACCCGTGCCTGAGGTGATCCACGACTTCAGACCCTGAAGTCCCTGCAAGCAAGATCACTGCCGCCTCTACTGCCACTCTGACGTCCTGCCAGGCCGTGGGTCTCCTCCCGTGTGCCCTGAGGCAGGCTCCCATCTCCGGCCTCCATCCAGCTCTTGTCCAGCTCCATTCCCTCTGGGGCGAGCAGCTGAGATAAAGACCATCTGGAGCAGTGAGCTATCACCACCTGCTGGTAATTCAAGGTAACAACATCGAAATGGGAAAAACAAGTTTGAAAAACAGACATAGGCCAGATTTGAGTAGTGACCTGGGCAATGGTGAACTGAGTGGTGATCTGAACTGCCCTTCACAGCAGGCCAGGGACAACTGACCCTAACTGTGAACAAATTTACCAGCCTGAGAAGACAGCTAGAAATCAGAGCTGAAAGGACGTTGGATTTAAACAAAAAGTCTCAGAGTGTGCCTGATTGGTTCTGTTAGTTTAATGACTTGATTCTATTCCTACTGTTTTGTTCCTTTCTTTTTTCTTTTCTTTTCCTTTTCTTCTCTTTTCTCCTCTCTGTAAACCATATCTTTGTATAGAGGAACAGCACACCAGCTTGTATGTTAGCATCATTGTATGTTTTAGTTTTTTTTGTATGAGAGTTGGGTAGTCTGTAGCCATGGTCTATTGTTTTTAACTGTTTCAGTTTAGGTCTCTCTCTCCATTTGTTGATACACTCATCTGTTTCCCCCCTTATTCCTCTCTCTCTC
The DNA here is from genome assembly GCA_963574415.1 of Tarsius wallacei. Taxonomy (NCBI): domain Eukaryota; kingdom Metazoa; phylum Chordata; class Mammalia; order Primates; family Tarsiidae; genus Tarsius; species Tarsius wallacei. The sequence goes on from CAUYQG010248170.1 coordinate 11,619, forward strand.
TCCACCCCCCACTTCCCCCCACTGTCTGCTCCATTCTCTTCCCTCTGTTAACCTCATTTTATTTCAGGGAGTAAACCTACAACCCCACTGCACGGACAGATTCCAAGGCAGTGGGAAGTGGATTTCAGATTATCCATACACCTGTTGGCGGATACCAGGACCTGCAAATAGATTTTAAATCACAGCCCCCCCCCTTAAGTAAGTCTCAAAACTGCAAAAAGGACCACCCCCAACCCACAGTGCAATTCCAGAATTGAACAAAGAAAGAGGGCATACATAAAGAAGAATAG
>CAUYQG010248176.1:0-62368 GCA_963574415.1 Tarsius wallacei
ATTTATTGTAGAGATGAGGTCTCGCCAAGTTGGCCAGGCGGGTCTCGAACCCGCGGACTCAGGCAATCCACTCACCTCAGCCTCCCAAGGCGCGGGATTACAGGCTGAGCCACCGAGCCCGGCTAGGAGACATTTTTAAAGTGTGTGTAAATAGGCAGAGAAAGGGTAACCAATGACCATTTGGCAAAGAAGCAGGCCCTGAGTTCCTAAAAAGCATTTTTGGATCTCTGTCATCAGAACCTTTACTTATTTACTTGTGCATCTATCTATATGCCCACCTGCCTACCTACCTACCTACCTGCCTGTCTCACCTGCGTAGCATAACTGCCTGCAGACCAAAAAAAATCCTAAGGGACTATCAAACCTCTCATCCGTCTTCTCTATCTTTACTTGGTTTATAGCAGAGATTAATTAAATGGCAAAATAGTTGAGCTATAAAACCGTATCCACGATGTATACTTCTTTTAGACCCATCCTAATTTATTTTCAGCTGAAGGACTATAGCAACAAATACATGACTTAACCATGAATCCCAGCAATTACTGAAGGAAAACAAGGCAACGAATATTTGTTGCTCAGCAATAGGTAGAACCTACGGGTCTTTTCCCTTACCAAAATGCAGCAAGGAAGAAAATAAACACCCCTGGAAATCTAGGGCAGTGAAGACGCAGCAGCCCACAGGCCAGCTTCAAGGGTCACCTTTTCATTCCCTGCCGTCTCCTCTGCCTTGAATCTGTCTGCTCATATAGACAAAAAATGTTTCTGCCAAGTAGATGGGGTCCACAGATTCTAGGAGAGGCAATCATTCCCAACACTGTTCTCAATATTTGTGCATACGCATCTTTCTAGACTCCCAAAGAAGTCAGTGCCCCCCAGAGATGTTTAGAACCATACGTACCTGCCAATCACAAGGAACCACGTGATACGAGACTGCATTTATAAGAAACAGACAGAAGAGGCAGATCCATAGATACACAAAGCAGAATGGTGGTAGCCCAGGAATAGGAAGAGAGAGGTTGGAGATTGGGAGGAAATAGGGAGTGACTGCTAATGCATATCGAATTTCTTCTCACTGGGTGAAGAAAACATTCCAAAGATGATTGTGATGATGGTTGCGCAACCCTGTGAATATACCAGAAACCACTCAGTTGTGCACTTTAAATGGGTGAATTGTATGTGAATTATATCTCAAAAAATGTTACATTAAAAAAAAATCTGTAATACCCTGACCCACCAAAAATGGACAATTTAGCCCTTCCCAAGAAAATAGCAACATCTAGGGGCTCACCAGACCCTGAAATAGTGGAGAAAATGCAAGGATATTATATATAAAGACTCTTTTCTTTATCAATGCAAACCTCAGAAGGAAAGAGACTTATTTTGGTCTTTAATGACTTCAGTTTAAATTTTTTTTTTCTCCATAGCAACTGGACCAAATACTGCACTAATTGAATACTCCATGGGTCAAGTGTCTACAAGTCAACAGAGACCTCTGAAAATGAACACAGTAACCAAGTACATTCTGGAAATCTTAGTATGTGAGTAGTTAACTGGACAACTGGCCTCAGCTTCTCTGAATCTTTTGTTTCTGGTGATTAAATCCCCTATCAGCTGAAGCCAATACATTTTCAGCATCCTAAGACAGAAAAGAAGTTGTAACATTCACAAAAAGATCATTCTTAAAGTGAATATAGTTAGCAACATTTTGTAACATACAATACTGTCCTTTCCCAGTCAGAAATAGTACAACCTTCTAGTGCAGAATGTCATTTTTATTAAGGCTGGGGGTATTTGTTACAAGTTGTGCAATATCCTCTATACCATATGTTTCCCCATGTGGACAAAATTTATTTGGAGTTTGCCCGCTGGAGTAAATTTAAATACCAGTAAATTGATGGTGATTTAAAAAAAATAAATACTTCTAAATGTTTCTTTTAAACTAAGCATTACTGACAGAAACCTTAAAATCAAGGGATCTAATTCTCTAGAAGGAGCCATGGGGAGAGAATTTTTGCACAAAACTCACAAACTCCTAGCCCAAGCTTCACTTTCTAGCCCAACAAAAAGACATGGGGTGGGGGAGGGAAGAGGTATGACTTTTAAAAGCCAGCAATCCGACAGGAAGTTGAATGAATTTTCCCTCCTCCTTTAGGAAGAGAGACAGGACAATAGGCAGGATTCTCACAGCAATTTTTATTTTTTAGTCATTTGCAGCAAAGCCCAACCAGTATGGTTAACATTCGGCCATCTGCCTGAACATAAAAGCCTTCAACTTGCAACATTTAAGTTCTACAGAGAGATTTAATGTGTTATCAATTAAACAGGTTTCCCTCCAACTGTAGTATTTGGACTTACAGATAAATCTGATTTATATGTATTGGGGTGAGAGAAGATGGGAAGGATGAGCGGGAAGAGAGAATCTGAATTACCACTTTATCAGACCCAAGTTAAATGTCATCAGGTTACAACTCTATAGAATTGACTCCCTGGGTAGCCACGCGACCAAAGGAAGCTGAGATTGACAATGTACAGATTCAAATGCATTTTCTTCATTATCAGTCACACAAAACGAGGGGGTATAATATAGCACAGATGTAAACTTTATATACACAGACATCTTGCTGGTTGGGAAAGGACGCCTGCTAAGTCATTTATCCTGAAATCGTTCCCTTTAAACACACCAAAAGAAGAAAAAGAAGAAAAAGAAAAGCAACCAGGTTTTACTGTCCCAGCGAGAGTATGACAGCAACAATTCACAATTTTCCTCTATCTCATTCTCTCCTCCTCCCTCCCTCTGCCTCTCCACTCACCATCCATTCTCCATTTCCTGACAACTTCTCATCACGTTAGTTCATGCCTAATATAAAATGGTGGTGTGTGAAGGAATTTAAAAAAAAAATAAGGTAGGAAAAGGAAAAGAGGGACAATATGATTAGGAGGAGGACAGGAGAAAGAGAAAGATTGAGAGAGACAGAGAATGTCAACGCCCAAGTCTGGCATTTGCCTATTTAAATTCAATCCTGCAGCCCTGGCCGAGCTGTGCAATAGATGGGCTGTGTTATGAATTTCTGATCAGACAACTGATAGGTTATGAGAGGGGACGTATTCCCATTGAGAAAGCCTTTTCTTCCAAGCAGGGGCAAGTGATATCCCACCCTAGAGAGACAGCTCCTTGCTTTGCCCTTTATATGTATGTATGTATGTGTGAAAACATATATAATTTTCCCCCATCTTAAAAAAAAGTCAAAATAAGCATTTTATGATGATAAATGTGGAGCAATAATTGATAGTCGCCTACATCTGAAACCGGGATGTGCCTTGGCAAATTTGACTCACTCACCAAATAAACCACATTCTTTTCTTTTTAAAATCTTAATTAGAACAATCTCCTTTGCTCATCTCATTTTTATACCTATATTGATGACCTACAAAGAAAGTGAAAAGATTTAAAACAATCAATAACACTGGTGTTTGGGTATATTCTATGGTTTGCTTCCCTTTCAATATTCTGCATTTACCCAAAAGAAATTCATGCAAATACAACAGGATAATATATTCCATGTACACTACTCAGAGGAAGAAACCAAGTCTTAAAGGTGTCATTTAAGTTTCCACACATGTGAAACAATACTTTAAATTGCTTTGTATAGTAATTATAGACAGTTAATAACTCTAGCTGTAGTTAAGCATTACACTAACCAAAAGGTTTGCAGGTTAATTGAAACGTGTGTAACAGAGACAGAGTATCAAGTGTCCAAGTCAGGACTTTGCAACAGCCTATGGCTACTGCATGGTAAAAAGTTAGAAACCGTCAATCTGGGATCAGGGGCTGTAAGAATCAAGATGCAGTCACACAAAAGAGACTAGAACCAATTTACAAGCAGAGGAAGAAGCCACTCAGAGTTATATAAATGTAATGGAGAGAATAACAGGCAAGAGAGGTGTTTATAAAAAAAAAAGTAGGAAAAGCTGAAAATGTAAGACTTGTCATCACATTTAAAAGAAGGCAGTTAGACCTCATCCCTATCCTGTTTTGAGTGACATCACACGGGATGAACAGCATCTTACATACTCTTGTTTCCCTTCTTTGGCCAGAAGGCATCCCAGGACCTAATGGAAATTTACTGCTGAAGAGAAGGGGAGGGAGGGTTACTGATCTATGTGTTTTACATAATGTTCACCTTATGGCATGGACTCGCTAAAAGCAGAATACAGCATCCCATTTAACCTAGGGTCCCCTAAGCCGGCTTTTTTTTTTTTTTTTGGTGAAGTGGAAGGGGAAGGGGAATGTTTAAAACAGCATTCCTTTCATGATTTAAGAAGATTTTTCTTCTACTTATAAACGCACCTATTATTAACTATGAGCTGCAAGATCAAAACTGTGAATGCCTATGGGGGCCATTCTGGCTTATGAAATGCCACGTTTTCTTACGTACAACTTCTGCTGCACATACGTATCAGGGTAACTCCGGCTCTTTACCCTCTAAGCTGTAATAGTTCCATTAAGCAAGTGTGGATGGGGAGGAGGGAGTTGGGGCACATAATCTGAGAGTGCAAATTATTTACCTGATTTAGATTCATTACAATCAGGCATGCCGCCTGCATTTCACCATCTTTTTAAAATAGGGAACTTGCCCTGAAAGAATATTATGTAAATCTTTCTGTCACAGATTATTGCCTCTGTACACGACTTCCACAATGCGCATCTGCTTTCTGTGTAAGCTTATTACATACACACACACAGTTTCCAATTTTTAACCTCCCGTCCTGCCCATTCTCCTCCTTCCCCCAACACTCATTATGGGGAAAATTACCTCAAACAGGACACTACTGGTTTCCCTCCATTCAATTTACATAATTGCTGTTTGGTTGCTTTTTTTTTTTAAGTGGAAATTTTGCTTCCCAAAGGAAAGCGTCCATGTTGAAGTGGCAAAATGGAGTTCCACTCAGGGTGTATGTAGGGGGACTCCCTACAATATATTCCGGGGCACTCTGAACCCACTAGAGTGCAAGTTATTTCTGAGGACCATAGGCAGTTTTTGATGGTGACAACCCATAATTTTTAAAAATGCATAAGGCCAGTGATGCTAAGCTTCTGAGAACCACACAAATAGCTGTTTAGGACTGATGCCCCTGAGTGTTTGGGACAGCACTGGGCCAAATCCCTGGATTAGGAGACTGAAGGGAAGAAGTTGGATTTATTAAAAACTAAAGGAAGAAGGGGCCAAACTCAGGGCTGGCAGGGAAGAGAGGGTATTGGGGTGGCTGACACTCGTGTATCTGAATGAGACTTGATGAAGCTGGTTCTGGAGATGTCAGGGAAACCTCAAATGGGATTCAATTGCTGCTATAGGAAGAAACTTCCATGGACAGAATGGCAAAATGATATTGGAATGATACTCTGAGGTGAAAAAGAAGCTGACAGGAAATCAACAAGAAGTAGACCAAAAGAGTATGACATTTCTCTCTTTCAATATCCTTCTAATGGACCCTATCAGCAGAGCTTAATAGGGAGCCTACTGGCAAGGCAAAGATGGGGTTCACAGTGATCTAGCCCCTGGAATTACGAAGTAGGGCATAAGATATGTAAGGTACATAAGGGTATATAAGGTTGAATTTGGAGCTGAAAGACAATAGCTTCTTAAATGACACAATACTAAAAATGGCCAATTAACAGCAGGTGATGCTTGCTAGGGAAGATAAAATTTCCTTACCAATAAAGGAGACCCCCTCTACCACCTAGAAACCCACTTCATCTTCTGTTAGCAACTCTAAAACAAGAGGATACATATCTACAAATTAACAAACAACAATTTTTTAGGACAATGCTGTCTCAGTCAGCTCACAAATAGAAATAGCATCTCAAAGATGCACTCTACCTACATTATAGAATCAACATTAAGTTATCCAACAAGACTTCCCAAACACCAGACCAGAGGTTCTTAACAGACCATGGATATATTTTTTAAAATAAACAAATAGGGACAAATCGTGGGATTTTATATGCACACTTTCTTAAATTTAAAATACTATCCTTTCTCTGATAAAATATCTATTTTTCACTAAGTTTTTTAATGAAATGACTGTGATAACTGATACTATTTTTTCCTATTTTTAATGTACTCCCTTGTTAAAACTAAAAAGTTGAACTCTACTTTCACCCCCTGCCATTTTTTTCAAGGAAGATAACGTTTTTTTCTAAGTCTAGGCGCAGGGAGGGCCAAGATGGCCAACTGGAGACATCAGATGACTGCTGCTCTCAGCAAAAGAGTCTAAAATAGGGAGTGAGGCTGGATCTTTGGAGGTCTCTTGAAAGCCAAGCTGAGGTTTATTGGACAGACACCTGGGGACACAGGAATAAACAGCTCCAAGCCCCAGTCATCTCTAGAATCAACCCTGATATGAGTTCAGGAAAAAGTCTAGAAAACACCAACATAGAATGATTTAATTTGTTGGAGGCTCTGAACAAATATATCTGTTTTTATTTAGCTTATTCAGGTGGTCTTTCTAGAAAAAAATAATAGGAACAGCATCCAAGTGTTCTTCTATTGTAAGATAGAAAACTGTTCCAATTTTGAAATGACCTTTTTTTTTTTCAGTCTCTATCATTTTCACAAAGATTTCAGGGACTGGGGTTAAGTTCAACTACAGCCCAGGTATAAGACCCCATTTTTTTGTCACTTTAGAAGGTTAGACCAAAAGAAAGCTCCTAGGAATGGTGGTTTAGCTGGAATGGTGGTTTAGCTCTGAGATAAAGAAATGGAAAGAATATTGCCTTCTCTTTGTGGAACGATTCCTATAACACAGCAGTAGCTCTGTTTCACCCCATACTGATACATTTAGACAGGGTCAAGTAAGAAAACAGAACCACTCTAGAAATTTCAAACAGAAGAATTTAATATAGGGAATTGGTTACTCAGGTATTGAAAGGACTGAGAGGCTCAAAAGTGGTGAGATGACCCAAAGACTAGTACTTAACTAGAGAAAGCAACTATCACCCCTAGGGATGGTACGTGGGAATGGTTGCATTATCGGGTCTCAGAAGTGCATAATAGGGCTAAACTGCAGTGTAGGACTATGAAAGAGTTCTTCGTGACAAAGGCTGAGATTGCTGGGGGTGTTGAGTGTCGGTGCCGAGACCAAAGAAAAGTCTCCAGAGAGCATGTACTGAAACTGACAAGAAAAAAAAAAGAGGCTATTAGACAAATGTCAATGGAAGCTGAAAATGAAAAAAAAGTAGCTTCTCTCTCATATTCTGTCTTCCATTCTCTCCCCAGGGCCACCAATTGGTAGGACATAACTAGTTTGCGGCAACATAGTTTGCAGCTATGTTGTTTGGTACATACACGCTTAGGGTCACTATGTCTTCATAGTGATCCTCTTTAATCATTATGCAATGTGCCTGTCTCTGGTAATTTTATTTGCCCTAAAAATCTCCTTTTTCTGAAGTAGATTTCTGAAGTAGAGTCCAGCTAATAGAGGAATTTGGGAGAAGTTGCTTGCAAGGTCCTGGCACCTCTATCATACAAAAGCATAAAACACAGAGGGGTGAAAATGAAGACTGAGAGCTAACCAGCAAAAGACTGACAGCAATGTACTTGCTAATTTTTTCTTTGAAATTTTTAATTAAAATAAACCACTTTGTCAAGGTATAGGGATGTATATAGCTAACACATACAAATTGATAAGTACACACTGGTAAAACCATCACCACAATGAATGTCACAACATTTTCATCATCTCCAAACGTTGAAACTTTTTTTCATCAATTTGTAATTTTCTTTCTTTCCTTTTTTTTTTTTTTTGTACTGTTCTTGTCTGGGCTTAATATCAGGGCAGTACTGGCTTAATAGAATGATTTGGAAAGCCTGCCAGTGTTCCTTCTTCTTCTATTTTCTGTAGGAAAATTAATTCTTTAAACATTTGGTAGACTTATGTAATAAAACAATCAGGGCCAGGATATTTCTTTTCCAGAAGTTTTTAAATTATGAATTCAATTTTCTTAAGAGTTAAAGCACTACTCAAATGATCTATTTCATAGTTTTAGTAGCTTGTTGTCAAACTTGTGTATATAACATTATTACTGTATTTTATTGTTTTTTAAATGTCTGTGGGGTCTAGTGATAATCTTGTTTCGTTTTTTATATTAGTAATTTGTATGTTCTCTTTTTCCCTTTATCAGTCTTGTTAGAAGTTTTTCAATTTTATTGATCTTTTCAATGAACCAGCTTTTTATTTTATTGATTTTCTCTATTTTACTATTATTTTGTCATAGATTTCTGCTCATCTCTTTATTATTTATTTCCTTCTGCTTGCTTTGGGTTTATCTTGCTATTCTTCTAGTTCATTGAGTTGGGAGTTTAGATTATTGATTTGAGATTTTCTTCTTTTCTAATACATTTAGTGCTATTACTTTTCCTCTCAGCCTTGCCTTAGCTATGTGCTACAAGTTTTAATATACTGTACTTTTCAATTCATTTAATTAATTCCATGTATTTTTAAAATTTTCCTCAAGACTTCCTCATTGACCCATGTATTATTTAGAAATATGTTTTTTAGTCTTCAAATATTTGGAGGTTTCCATTATCTTTCTGTTACTGATATCTAGTTTGATTCTACTGTAGTCAGAGGATATACTCTGTGGTTTCAATTATTTTAAATTGGTTGAGGTTTGTTTTGGGACCCAGGATATGGACTGTCTTGGCATATATTCTATGAATACTTGAAAAGGATGAGTAATCAAGCTATTGTAAGGTGGAGTGTTCTATAATGTCAAATCCTGTTGGTTGATGGTATTATGTTCTTTTATAGCTGATTTTCTTTCTAGTTGTTCTATTAATTGTTGAGAAAGGAGTGTTGAAGTATGCAACTATAATTGTGTATGTGTCTATTTCTCCTTTCAGTTCTATCAGTTTTTGCTCTACACAGTTTGCAGCTATGTTGTGGGTACATACACACTAGGTCACTATGTCTTCATGGTGAAGTGATCCTTTTATCATTGTGTAATGTGCCTGTCTCTGGCAATTTCACTTGCCCTAAAATGTACTTTTCTGGATATTAATTTAGCTAGTCTTTCATTTTCTGGATTAATTTTTGCATGGTATATCTTTTTCCATTCTTTCACTTTCAGCCTTCCTATGTCATATTTGAGTGAGTTTCTTTTAGACAGCATTGAGTTGGGTAATGTGTTTTTTTGTTTTAATCAACTCTATGATCTGTCTTTTCATTGGTGTATTCAGACTACCTACACTTAATGTAATTATTGATATATTAAGACTTAAATCTGTCATTTGACTTTTTTGTTTTGTTTTGTTTGTTTTTTTCTGGGTTTTTTTCTTCTGTCTCTGTTTTCTTTCACCCAATCATGGTGCAATTTGAACAATTTTTAGAATTTATCTTTTATTTATTTTTAGTGTTTTTTGTGTATCTCCTTAGCTTTTTTAGTGCATGCTGTAGGTATTAAGTTATATTTACATAATTTATTACAGTCTACTGATATTGACATTTTACCAGCACAAGTGACGTTTAGAAACCTTATGTTGCTTTGCATCCCTTCAGCCTCTCCATTTGTAAAAAGAAATCCTTACATATATTGAAAAACATATTGAACAGTGCTACAATTTTGCTTCTGCTTTCAACGATCACATTTGATTTTAAAAATTTAAAAGATGAAGAAAAGTTAATGTGTGAATACTTACATTTTTGCTCCACCTGCTGTTCTTTCTTCCTTTCTGACATTCCAAGAGTCCTTCTTTTTCATTTTCTTTGTTTAAAAAAAATTCCTTTATCAGCCGGGCTTGGTGGCTCAGCCTGTAATCCCAGCACTTTGGGAGGCTGAGGCGGGTGGATTGCCTAAGCCTGCGGGTTCAAGACCATCCCAGGCAACTTGATAAGACCTCGTCTCTACAAAAAAAAAAAAATTAACCAGGCATGGTAGCACACACCTGTAGTTCCAGCTACTTGGAAGGCTGAGGTGGAAGGGTCGCTGGAGTCCAGCAGGTCAACACTGGGTTGGCTGTGAGTGTGCCACTACACTCCAGCCTGGGCGACAGAATGAAACTCCAACTCAAAAAAAAAAAAAATTTCTTTATCCATTCTTTTAGAATAGGTCTTCTGGCAACACATTTCCTCAGCTTTTCTTTATCTGAAACTCTCTTAATTTTTTCTTCATTCACTGGAAGTAGAACTTGAGTTGACTGTTCTTTATTTTCAGAACTTGAGAAATCTCATGCCATTTCATTCTCCGTGGTTTTTGATGAAAAATACTGGAATTTGAATTGCTTTTCTGTAAATAATGCAGTGTTCCTCTCTGGTTGCTTTCAAGTTTTTTTCTTTGTCTTTAGTTTTCAAAAATTCGATTATGATATGCCTTTATGTGGATGTATTTGAGTTTATACTGTCTAGGATTCACTCAGCCTCTTGAGTCTATAGGTGCCTGTCTTTGGCCAAATCTGAGGAATTTTCAGCCATTATCTCTTTGAATACTTTTTTAGCCCCATCCTTATTCTCCTCTCCTGAAACTTCAATTACCTGGGTGTTAGATCTTTTGCTATAGTCCCATTTATCCCTGAGGGTTTTTTTGTTTGTTTGTTTTTTGTTTTTTTAACACTCCAGTTTCTCTGTTGTTCAGATTGAGTAATTTCTGTTGTTCTATCTTCAAATTTACTGATTTTTTTTCCTTTCTCCTCTCCATTCTGCTATTGGATTCATCCAGCGAGTTTTTTATTTACATGATTGTATTTTTTTATTTTTAAAATTTCTGTCTCTTCTTTATATCTTTTATTTCTCAGAATGTGCCCTTATTTCAAGAAAGGGTCTTTAGAGAAGTTATCAGTTAAAAATGAAGTCATGAGGGTGAACTCTAACTCACAATGACTGGTGTCCTCATAAAAAGTAGAAATTTGGATACAGAAGCAAGCACAGAGGAAAGATGGTGTGAAAAGACATAAGTAGAAAAAAGCCATTTGTGAGCCAAGGAAATACCTGGAACAGATCCTCTCCTCACGGCTCTGAGAAGGAACCATCCCTACCAACACTTCCCTTTTGGACGTCTAGCCTTCAGAAGTGTGAGACAATAGAATTCTGTTGTTTAAGTTGCCCATTCTGTGGTACTTTGTTATGCCAGTGCTAGCAAACTAATACACTGTCTCAAAATGCGTCAGCTAGGCTGTCCCTTTCCGGATCCTTTAGCTAGAGAGCACAAGCTTTTCCTGGGTCCTTGTTTTGTGTATATCTGTTGGTGTTTCCAGGTTCCCAGCTTCTCTGGTACCTTGTATGGGATAAATGAAGAAGAAAAGAAACCCAGAAAACTCATCACAGGGATCCCAATTTCCCTGCCCGGTCTTTCTTCTTTCCACCTTTCAGAGTCTTCTTATGCTTGTTTTATACATAATGCCCAGGGTATTTAGCTGCATTTAGTTGGATGAATAGTTTTGTTTTTTAAATGTCGATTTCATCTTTCCAGAAGTAGAAACTCACATGTGCTTTTAATGCCTGGTTCATGTAAAAACCATTTCAAAAATGTAAAGATTTGGAAAAATAAGAAACTCCAGATCGATGAGAGGGCCTTTATGGATACTAAAGCTGAGTTTTTATCTTGATGAAAATAATAAGGAATATGTGCATCTCACGTCATAAGGTGGAAACAGCTGAGATTTAGGGAAAGACATTAATTGTATAAACTGTATTTTTTATCTCTATTCCTTTAATCCTACTACTAAAAATGTCTCATGTTTATATAGTACTATTTTTGAGATTACAAGACCATTTTTATACCCCCTCTGTCTCATTTGAGCTCACAGATCTCTGAAGTAGATGGAGATGATTATTCCTGATTTACAGTTGAGACTTGGTGAGGTTACAAAGTTGCCTAAAGTCACAAGGCCAGTAAGTAAAGGAAACAGGACTCAAACTCATGTCTTTTGACATCAAAGCCAGAGCATTTTCCATTCTACCTCATCAAAACCTCTCTTGCTTATAATAGTGGCCAAAAGTCCCCACACCATCAATTATAACAGGCTTGACAACAATCCCCTAAAGCTTTCTAAAACCTTCATAATCACTCTGGGAAAGGTTATGGCATCTTTCTCCTCTGGTTTCACATTTTTTAATTCAGTAAAAACCCATGATAGCTATTAGTTGCCCAGACTATTCTAGATAATCCAAAGTAATGGTTTTCAAAATGTTTTCCACAGAGCCCTAAGGTGCCTTGGCGTCTACCAGAAGAATCGGATATGGGGTTCAGGGTCCCTCTCTCCTGCTTAGTCACAAAGTCTCTGCTTATATCTCATTCATATATTGAATTTCCTTGTAGAATTTTATTTGAAAAACTTTGACTAGAACCATATAAAGTCTTCAGGAGCCTATCAGAGGGAAAGAACTGTTCACTTAAGGACAGTCCTTTCTCGAATGGGAGACATCCAAGTTTGTGCTGGACTAGCCTTATTCAGATAGCAATAATAAATAACAAGTAAAGCGGTCTCCTGTTGGCTCTTCTGTTTTTCCCTTATAAGAGGTCTCCAAAGTATATATCCCACCAATAAATATTGACCATGACTCTGGGAAGGTTTCTGCAATAGGACATGGAGAAGCACGTGTTAAAAACCATCCTGTCAGGAAGCTTAAAGTCTAATAGGAAGAGAAGGCGTGCATCCTGAAAACACAGGACAGAATAGGACACGTGGTAAGAAATGCAAACAAAGCACTCTCAGATATCTTCTCAATCTGGGAAAGCCATTTAAAGGTAATAACTCTTATTTACTGAAAATCTCTGACCCAGTCGTTCTACATCCATTAGCTCAAATCTTCACAAAACTTCAGAACAGACATCACTATTTTCATTTTACAGATGCAGAAACTGAGGTTTAGATAAGTTAAGTAATGCTCAGAATTATGCATACATACCTAACATGCAGTAAAACTAAAATTTAAATACAAGTGTATTCAGTACAAAGGCCTGTAGCGCCACAAGGCTTTGACAAAGAGGAAAAACAGCATTATAAAGATCTGTGTTTATAAGGCAGCTAGGTTCAGAAAATAACTGGAATGAGGGAGAGGAGTGCTGTCAGAAACCCTGGCAGTCCTTTCTTCCCAACATTCACTTCAACTTCTCTCTGAATTGTTATTTTTTCTCCACATAATCATCTTCTCTTATCCGCAGTTTCTTTCTTTTCTTTCTTTTTATAGAGATGGGGTCTTGCTAAGTTGCCCAGGCTGGTCTCAAACTCCTGGGCTCAAGTGACCCTCCTGCCTTAGCCTCACAAAGTACTGAGACTATAGGCCTGAGCCACCACACTCTGCTCCTTATCCACAGTAGCTGCAGATAATTGTACTATGGCTACCCAGTTTACATGGTTCAAGTTCACTTGTTTAAAAAGAAAATGTCTGGCTTTCTTTTGGTTTCAATTCCTAATTTTCTAGGACAAAAAAATTGTTGAGGCAAGCGCCCACCTGCATCCAATCAACAGTTGGTGGGTAGTATGAAGAACTTCATGGTGGCTCGTAGAAGGAAGGAAGTGTGTTCTAGAATGAAGGTGGTTGAGAACTAAGCAAATAACCCATATTTCCTACAGTATATAACGCAGGCTCACAGAATTCAAGAGCTGATAATGTTCTTATTGCCAGAGCCTAGATAACTGAGAAGAAGCTTTGCTACAAGAAAATAAAGTTTAACCAACTGTATCCCACCATTGCTCCTCTCCGAAAGACTCCAACTTCATGAAGGTTTGAATCCACTACATGACCAATTGTGCCTCAGATAAGAATTATGCACACAGAAAGGCCATGCATATATGTTTCCCAGGAAGCTGGGAAACAAAAATTATGGGCTAAGCTTTGTTATGCTTGGAGATATATATATATATATATATATATATATATATATATATATATATATATATATATACAACTAAATAATATGCGAACACAAGATCAAAAATGTTAGCAATCTTTGCACTCTTTTTTGTTTGTTTGTTTTCATTAATCATTGTAATCTAGTTAGTACATACCACAGGGCTATAACATATCTCAACCTACTCAATTTTCAGGATCAAATTCAAATCTTCCGGAGCTCTTTCCAGGAACTAATTGTTCTACAAGTACATATACAGCTGCAGACATTATACTTAGTAAAATGCTGAAAGTCTTCCTTTGAAGATCAGGAACAAGACAAGAATGCTCACTACCGCATCTTCCATTTATCACTGTACAGTTCTAGTCAGTACAGTAAGAAAATAAAATGAATTAAAAGCTACGAGTTCGGGAAAAGAAGAAAAAATGTTGTCATTAGTAAGAGACATGATTGTGTACAGAGAAATTCCAAAAGAATTTAGAGATAAAATAGTTGAATTAAAAGCAATCTTATACATTTCTTTACGCTAGCAAAAAAATTGTTTTTAAAAATAATATTTTAAAAAGAAACCATGACTCCTCCTCTAGTATTATGGCTATCCTAGAGCCCTGGAAGAACCCATAATTCAGAACAATTATATTATAAATGAGAAATTCTTAAGGCTTTATTGTTCTAACAAGTCATAGGAAAGATCTCAAAGGATCGAGGACTTCTCACTTCACCACAAGGACTTCACACTTCACCAAAATCCTTCATCTGAGGTCAGAGCAACACATAATGAGAAGGGACAATGTTACCCTGACAGCAATGCCAGTTGAAGCACTCCAATCAAAATACTGAGACTTTAACCAAGCAAAGAAATCGTTGACTCTGAGATTTCTGCACTAAACTAAGAATCACAAGATTAGTCCCAGATTAAGGCATCAGTTGGCTACAGAAATAAGAACATCTTCTCTGAAGAAGTATATCCACAAATGAGGCCTAGAGGACTATAAATACTATGAAGGCAAGATACTGTGAATGAGAGCCACATAAATAACAAACAAAAGAGTTAGACCCTCAAAGAATGTAAACACTGGAACTTTCAGATACAAAAGAGAGAACATCTATGGACAAAAATGCATAAAGAAATGAGAGTTCAGTTACAAGTTTTTTTAATTGCAACAAAAGAGCATCAGGAGTTGGCAGATAAATTTGAAAGAAAACAAATGGAACTCTTGACATTAAAATATAGCTATTGAAACAAAATACTTAATGGTTGGGTTAAATAGCGGATTCCTTATGGCTGGAGGCAGAATTCATGAAATGGAAAATGTATTTGAAGAAATTACCAAGAATTTAAAGACAAGGAGATGGAGAATATAAAAGAGGTGCTAAGAAGTATAGAGGCGAGAATAATTGGGCCTAAAATATGTCTAAGTGGAATACAGTGATAGAAAATGGAGGAGAAAAAATTTAAAGAGATAATTATTGTGAAATTTTAAGAACTGATGAACAGTATCGTTCCAATAATCAAAGAATTACAATATATTCTGATCCATTTAAAGAGATCCATGCCTAGACCACCGTGGTGAAATTATAGAATACCAAAGAGAAAGAGGATAGTTTAAGATAAGTCAACAAGAAAGGACTAGAAAACTTACAAAGAAACAATTAGAATTTACAGAATTCTCAATACCCATAAGAGATACAATTATATTATAATAATAATAATGCTTTCAATGATACAATTATTTTCTATCTAGAATTGCATATTCAACAAAATTATCTTTCAAGAGTAGCAGTGAGGTAAATATATTTATGAAGCCACAGAAACTTAGAATTTTACTATGAGGAAGCCTATACCTAAGGAGCTTTTAAGTATATCCCTCAAGAAGAAAAATAACCTCCAAAAGAAGGCTTGAGATACAGAAATAAATGGTAAGCAAATAAAAGGTAAACATGCATGTACATGCAACCAAATATTATCTAACAAACTGTTAGAACTAATAAAAAATTCAACAAAGTTGTAGGATACAAAATCAACACAACAATCAGTTGTGTATCTATACACTAACAATTGAACAATCAGAAAAGGAAATTAAGAAACAATTTTATTTACAGCAGCATCAAGAAGAATAAAATATTAGGAACAAACTTAATCAAGGAAGCAAAGGACTTGGACACTGAAAACTAAGAGGCATTGGTGAAAGAAATTAAAGATGACACACAAAAAAACGGAAAGGCATCCCATGTTTATGGATTAGAAGATTTAATATTGTTAAAACATCAATATTACCCAAAGCGGCCTGTAGAGTCAAGGCAATCTCTATCAAAATCCCAATGGCATTTTTTTCAGAAACAGAAAAAGCTTATACTAAAATTCATATGAAACCTCAAGGACCCCGAATAGCCAAAACAATGTTGAAAAAGAGGGGCAGGCTGGGTGCAGTGGCTCAAGCCTATAATCCCAGCACTTTGGGAGGCTGAGGCGAGAGGATTGCCTGAGCCCACGGGTTCGAGACCCACCCGGGCAACTTGGTGAGACCTCATCTCTACAATAATTTTTTAAAATTAGCTGGGTGTAGTAGTGTGTGCCTGTGGTTCCGGCTATTTGGGAGACTGAGGCGGAAGGATCGCCGGAGCCCAGCAGGTCGAGGCTGCGGTGGCCGGGAGCATGCCACTGCACTCCAGCCTGGGTGACAGAGTGAGACTCCAGCTACAAAAAAAAAAAAAAAAGAAAGAAAGAAAAGTTGGAGGTATCACACTTCCTGACTTCAAAACTTACTAGAGAGCTACAGTAATCAAAACAGAGTCGTACTGGAATAAAGACAAACAGACCAATGAAATTGAATAGAGAGCCTAGAAAGAAACTCTTGCATATATAACCAAATAATTCTTTACAACGGTGCCAATGGTAGAAAAAAAGTGTAGTCTTTTCAAAAAACAAATGAAACTAGAAAAACTAGATATTCATGCAAAAAAAAAAATTAAGTTGGACCCTTACCTTACCTTGCAAAATTAACTAAAAATGGATCAAAGACCTAAATATAAGACCTAAAACTATAACACTTTTAGAAACAAAATAAGGGGAAAATCTCCAAAATATTGGATTTGGCAATGACTTATTGAATACTATACCAAAAGCACAGGCAACAAAAGTAAAACTAGATCAATTGGACCACATCAGAATTTAAAACATCTGTATACAGGACACAATCAACAGAGTGAAAGGCAACCTACCAAATGGGAGAAAATATTTAGAAATCATGTATCTCTGTCTGGGGATGGGGAGACACCCCTTATTAACAAGGCTGCCTGAACGATGCACATTTGTATACCTAACCCTTAACTGTACCCCACAATTTTATAATAAAAAAAGTTTAAAAAAAAAAAAGAAATCATGTATCTGATAAGGAGCTGATATTCAGAATAGAGAACTCCTGCAACTCCACAACAACAACCACAAAACTTGATTTTTAAAGTGGAAAAAGGACTTAATAAATTTTTTTCAAAAAAGATATACAAATGACCAAAAAGCATAAGAAAAGACATTTGACTTCATTAATCATTAGGGAAATGCAAATCAAAACCACAATAAACTACCACTTTACACCCATTGGGATGGCTGCTATCAAAAAGGATAGGAAGAAATTGGAACCCTCTTACACAATTAGTGGGAATGTAAAATGGTACAGCCTCTATGGAAAACAATATGCAGTTCCTCAAAAAATTAAAAAGAGAGATCCCATATGACCTAGCAATTCCACTTCTGGGTATATATTCCCTAAAAAACTGAAGGTAGGGTCTCAAAGAGATATTTGCCATCCAGTTTATAGTGGCATTATTTACAATAGCTAAAAGGTGGAAGCGACTTAAGTGTTAGAAGCACCAAGTTTATAGATGACTGGATAAGCAAAACACAGTATACAATTGAATATGTTTTAGTCTTAAAAACAAAGAAAATTCTGACATATACTATAACATGGATCAACCTTATAAATAGTCACAAAAAGACAAATACTGTATGCTTCTGCTTATATGAGGTATCTAGAATACTCAAATTCATTGAGACAGAAAGTAGAATGGTGGTTGCCAGGGGGAGGGGGAAAGAGAAAGGAGGAATTATTGTTTTATGGGTATAGACTTGCAGTTTTGTAAAATGAAAAGTTTTGGAGATTGGTTGCACAGCAATGTGAATATACTTAACACTATTAAACTGTACACTTAAATAGTTAAGATAGTAAATTTTATATAAGTGTATTTTATCACAGTTAAAACATGTTTTAAAAATATGGAACTCTCTTATCCTGCTAATATGAATGGCAATTGGTGCAACCACTTTAGAAAAAAGAGTTTGTAGTTATCTAGTAAAATTAAAGGTGTTCGCACTCTATGACCTAGAAATTCATTTCTCGATAGACTTTGGAGAAACCTTTATATGTAACAAAAGACATGTACAAGAATATTTTATATAAACAAAAACAAAAAAAACCTACCTAAATGCCTATGAATAATATAAAGGCAAAAAATGTAGTCTATTAGTAAAATGGAATAACATGCAGAAATTGACTTGAATAGATTAGCTGCATGCAGCAACATCAACAAATCTCAGAAATAAGCTGTAAAACCAAAAAAAAAAGAGAGAGAGAAGCAATTCACAAAACACATGCTGTATAATTCTATTTATACAAAGCACAGAAACAATGCAAAACAAAGTCATACATTGTTTATGGATACATACATGTATTATTAAAATGTATATAAAATCAAAGGAATAATGAACACAAGATACTGGTTACCTCCAGGGAAGCAGGCAAGGGATATACATATAAACAAATGGATACATGGATATTTGCCATATTATTCATATCTAAGTTGCACATATACATAATTTGATATTCTTTTATATGCAAAGCATATTTCACAATTAGCAGAATTAATTATTCGTATAATAAGATATAGTGTATTATAGTCCTTGTATAGAAAGTTATACTACTGGAGTTTCCCAAAGATCATGAACTTCTAGAGATTAGATGAATAATTATTTAAGACATACATGTAATCCCTGCCCTGAGGGAGTTCATGATGGGTAACTACCAAGCACCCTCCAAACTATAAGACAGCATAAAAATTACAGTAGACAAAGGGACTAGCAAAGTTACTGACCTTTAATAGAAGATGCACAATAAATATTCGAGTGATTTATTGAGAAAAGCTTCCTGGAGGAGGTGAATCTTACATGACTTTGAAATGTTGATAAGACTTTCTTGTTGATTTTAATAAATGCATACATACATGGCACTCTATAGGCTTACTAGAGTTTTATTATTCAAAATGAGGTCCATGGACTGGCTGTATTAGCATCACTTAGGAATTCAATAGAAACCCAGAACCTTGGGTCCCACCCTAGACTTACCAAGTCGATTCTGTATTTCCATAAGTTCCCCAGGAGATCCATATTACCTTAAGTTTGAAAAGCACCACTCTATGGTATATTTATACTATATTCAAACAGAAATTGTCATCTACATTTTTTTTCTCAACGATGTCTAAAATATACGTTTTGTCTCTGTGATTGATTACATTTTTGTTTACATATGCATTATTATGTATAATGTATACTATATTATATACATATGTATACATATACATCAGAAAAATGCTATACCCCAATTTTGGCTCCTGGTTATAAAGCCCTCTTCCTTACCCCACTTCCATACCCTTTGTATCGTCTGGTTGACCATGAATTGCATTCCTTATTGTTTAAAAAGAACACGTTCTCTAAGTCTGTAGAGTACAGTCATGCATCACTTAATGATGGGAATACATTCTGAGAAATGCATCATTAGGCAATTTTGTTGTTGTGTGAACATCACAAAGTGTACTTACACAAACCTAAATGGTACAGCCCACTACATGCAAAAGCTCCATGGTATAGCCCCTTGCTCCTAGGCTACAAACCTGTACAGCATGTTACTGTATTGAACAATGTAGGCAACTGTAATACAATGGTATTTGTGTATTTAAACATAGAAAAGGTAATGTGTTATGCTCCGTAATAGTCTCGTGGAACCACCACCGCATATGCCACCTGTCATTGACTGAAACGTCATTATGTGACACATGACTGTACTGTGTACAACAAGAAGTTGTTGTCTGAGAACTTGTTCAGAAAAGACTTGAACATCTCTTTTCTATAGCTCCATCCATCCTTCCATTCCTTTTTTTTTTAGCTTATTAAAGGTGACATGTCACAGACCCTATTCTAAGCTCTGGGGAAGCCACAATGAACAAGATAAACAATGTCCCTGCCCTCACAGAGCTGGTATTTGGGTACTAATGAAATTCAAAAGAAAGTTTTAGTATTATATTGATGTTTTATTCACTATGAAAGAAATATTTCAAGACTTAAATTAGGTGAGTTTTCAAAACAGAAAGTTAATAGGTTTGTAGATTTCTGCTTGACATGAGCTCATTGGCTCCCCAGAATCCTGGAGCCAAAAGGTACCTTGGAGAGTATCACGTTCAACAGCTTATTTACACCTGATACTTAGAGATGTTAAGAAGCTAGACTGGGGTCCAAATTTGGCAAAATTACCATGAAGTCCATTTATTTATACTATCAAATGTATATATTGAAAGTCACATTTGGTGGGATTTTAAATCATAGCATTAGTAATGTTCCTCCAAGAGAATGTGTTTCTTTTTTGTTCTTTTCTCTCACAGAAACCAATTACACTAACTTTGAGTTACTTCTATTCACAGCTAGCACCAGACAAATTTAATCAATGAAGTATAAATTTGGAAACAAAATCAAAAGTCAAAGTTTGCAAGAAAAAATAAAGAACCCAGAAGGACTCTTTTGAATTCTAAAATCATAAAAAGGAAATGCTGTTTTGTAGATTTAAAACATGGTTCTTAAGTAAGTTGACCTGTTTTCTCTTTATTTGAGCATCTCCTTATTTTTATTAAAAGACCACTGACTACTTGTTTTTAAGGATCAAACTTTAGTGGGGAGAAAAACAGCCTTGAACTACAAACTAAATAAGATTTCCTGGATCACAGGTTAAACACATCAGACAAAAGTTCAAGTTCTGTGGATAAGTTTATTCAAAATATTGGCTAGTATTTTGACACCATTAAAATCTGAATTTCCTGCTCAGCCTCACTAATTGTCAGGGAAATGCCCATCAAAACCACAATGAGATGCCACCTTACACCAATCAGAATGGCCATTAATCAATTCCTAAAAGTTCTAAAATTTGACCTTCCATATGACACAATCCCCCTACTGGGAATATACCCAGAAGAACTCAAATCACTCTATAAAAAAGATACCTGCACATGTATGTTTATTGCAGCATTGTTCACAATAGCAAGAACATGGAACCAACCATGCTGCCCATCAAAAGAGGACTGGATAAAAAAAATGTGGTACATATACACAATGGAATATTACACAGCCATAAAGAAGAATAAAATCATGACATTCGCAGCAACATGGATGGACTTAGAGGCTATAATACTGAGTGATCTTTCACAGAAACAAAGAACTGAGTATCACATGTTCTCACTCATAAGTGGACCTTGAACAACTATCGTAATACTGTAAGAAAAGGATTGGCAGTAGCGGGAAACTGCTGGGGGCTAGGGGGTGGGAAGGTGGGATTGGCCGTAGTAGGAATCTGCCAGGGGAAGTGGGGGCACACCTCATCAACAAGAGTACCTGCACAAAGAATATTTGTATACCTAACCCTGAATTGTGCCCCACAATTTTAAAATAAAAAATTTAAAGGTAAAAAAAAAAGGCCATTATTAAAGAATCAAAAAGCAACAGATGCTGACACAGATGCAGAGAAAAGGGAATGCTTATACACTGTTGGTGGGAGTGTAAATTAGTACAACCTCTATGGAAATCAGTATGGAGATTTCTCAAAGACCTAAAAGTAGATCTACCATTTGATCCAGTAATCCCACCACTAGGTATCTACTCAAAGGAACAGAGAGCATTGTATAAAACAGACACCTGCATGCTCATTGCAGCACAATTCACGATTGCAAAGATATGGAATCAACCTAAATGCCCATCTGCTGGTCAGTGGATAATGAAAATGTGGTATACATACACTATGAAATACTATTCGGCTATCACAAAGCATAAACTAATGTCTTCTGGAGCAACCAGGACGGAATTGGAGAACATCATCCTAAGCGAGCTAACTCAGGAACAGAAAACTATACACCGCATGTTCTCACTTATAAGTGGGAGCTAAACCAAGAATCTGCAAAGACATAGAGAGTGGTATGATGGACACTGGAGACTCAGGGGGCAGGAAGGAAAGAGGAAGAGAGACAACAAAAAACCTGTCGGGTACAATGTGCACTGGTGGGGGTACAACTTAATGTCTAGACCAAAAACTATGTGTACCCCTAAGACTATTGAAATAAAGAAAAAATAAATCTGAATTTCCACCTAACAACCCAGGTTGTTCCCAGTACCTGTCTTTTCATCACTTACTATGTAATCCATCCCCTTCTTTTCCCTAAGGTGAAATTACTTAGGAGGAACAAAGAAAAGAAACCTAAGCTACATACAAGTTGTGCTTCAGCATTACTCGTGTTCATTTGTCACACACACACAAAAATGTGACTTTAAGTTTTCTGTTACCAGGATGCTACAAGTTTTTACTTTTCACATCATGTGAAACTCAGAAAATATTGAAATAATAAACCTCCAGTCTTCAAAACAACAAGTTTTCCATCAAATTGGAGACAATTTGGCAACTAATAGGTTCCCCAGGAATAGTGAACTATCTTATTTTTCTGTGGTTTCTGAAAATATTTATTCCCCTGGTTGGGTAGTACTCAACCTTTTCCATTTTTCTTGGGAAGAACTCATTACATAATAAGGTATTTATCTTTCCCTTGGAGCCGGCCTCCCAAGAAATAAAGAAAACATGTAGAACACTTTGAAATGATGGTAGAGCACATTTTAGGAGGAAAAGAAACCAGATTCTGAGAACATTAGTCTGACCCCAAAAGAGAGAAACACTTGTAATCAATTTTCTTTTCATTAATGTAATAAATGCTGCCTGCACTTTGTGTGCCTAAAGAGAACCATTCTGAGATAAAGGATGTCTCCCCAACCTTTTATACTGAACCGGTGGTTTCCCAAATTTAATATGCATGAAGAGTGCACGTGAGCCCTCTTAAATCCAAGAACCAAACCCTGCCTGTGTAATAAATCTCACCACTACTCCACTATTAGACAGGGGATTAAAACTAATCTAGCAATCCCCAAACCAAGCACCGAGTGGATTAAAATGGAAAACGCATGGGAGTAGGAAGATGCTTAATGCTAAATAACAAACATTTCAATCATAGAAATCATTTTTATCTTCTTGTTTATGCTAAGTAGATACTATTAGACTTAATATCTGTATTAACACAAGTGGAGGAAAGAAACAGTATTACGAAGACCCAAGTCCTTGAATGCCTTAGGAAGCTGGCCAAAAAACAAAAGCAAACAAAAATGAGCTTAATCAAAGGACTACACCGTGATCTTTAGATTAATTGTTTACTCCTTTAAGGTCAACTCAACGATGCTTGACCTTTTTAATTTTCCTGTAAGCAAGCCAATGAAGTACACACCATAAAAGTTGAATCAAAGAAGACAAAGGAGTTTCCAGGGATCCAAGCCTAGAATGAGAGCAGGCTCTTTACGGGAAACATGTATGTCATATTTAAATAAGCAAATGTTTTAAGCAGTATCTTCTTTGCCAGAATTATTCTCACAGCACCCAACAGGGGAACCCCTGACGCAATGAACCTAAAAGATGCCTCTATGAGGCCTGGGCCCCTGAAAGCTGTAGCTGATTGCAAATAGAGGAAAGTGAACATGTGCAGGCACTCATTAGCACTGTCTATCCAAAGAACACAATACATGCGCACATCTGGCATCTCCTAACGGCTGTGGAACACATTATACACAAAACCAACGACTAAACTCCAACTGCAATCCATATAGTGCTGGAAGGAATCCATAAAGTTTTATCTGAAATACTGTTGTACCTTTCAACTCTGTCATCTTCCTCAATTTTCCACTTCTGGATTCTGTTATACCCGTTTTCAGACATCTGCGTTTCAACTTGAATCCCTCCCCGGACTCCTTCCCTACCCCTTCTCCTCTATAAAATAAAGTATTCTTCGTGTCTGTCCACCTGTACCGTTCTATGTGATTACTACCAAGTCCAGCCCAGATTTTCTTATGGAAAACCATTGCTACAGACAGTTTATAATACTGACGTGAAGCTCAGTCCTGGGACACTTATCTCATCTCTAGCATTTGTCTCTGAACACAAAATCTAGGTGCAAAATTGGACTATTACACCTAAGTGCAGCATAAAATGAAAACTATGTATATAATGCTTGGACTAGCCCAGGTATTCACAACTGGCTTTCGATCCTCCAGTATTGGTATTCATTTCATTTCCTCTTAACCGAGGCATCTTGCTTCAGAAAGCTTTACACATTACACAGCAGTAAGAGAAGTTAAGAATTAGAACTAAGAGCTATAAAATAGTAATAGGAAGAGTTCTGACTTCAAGCAGTAAGATGCATATGTTTCTGCAGTGAAATTGCTAAGTCATCTCATCTTTGTAACAATAGAAAACAACAGAGTCTGGATCAGATGTGATGTGACTTCCTAAAAACAAAACAAAACAGGTTTCATCATCTTTCTATGTTTTAAAGGGCTACAAAATCACTAAACCTTGGAAACTGTAAACTGGGTACTGGGAAATTCTTCAAGCACAAGGCTCCATCAAAATGATGTGAACTTTAATTTATGAGGATATTTTTGCAAGACTATTCCAATGTTTTTCATTTTTGATGGCATATCTGTCTCATCAGTGAAGATCACCAACAGCCAAAGTCCAAGAGAATTCAGAAGTCACTCCATCCGCTCAAGCAGATGGACTTCTAAGCTAGCAGCTGGTTTTTGCAGAAGCAGTTCCCAATTTTCAGTCAGTTGGCCAGAGCTGGTCTATGATGAAATTTTCACTGGTCTTGACCAAGTTATCATAAAGCTGATTTTGCTTAAGACACAAGCAATCTTTTATTCTAAGATTATCTGTCCTATACTTTGTGTTTAAATGTCTTTTCTTTCATGGAATGATAGTTATAATAAATGACAGTTGGTTAATTTGTTTTCTATTTGTTTTTGTTTTGTTTTTTTAATTTGGACATACCTTTCTTGGAAAAATTTTAACTGGCAAAATTTTGAAATGTAATGATCCATGAAGTCCAAATTACTGGGACTTTGTGAAATATGAAAAATATTCTAGGGACAAAGTTTTCACCTCTTTTCTTTTCAAATATGAATCAGTCTCACTGGTCTAGAAATCTGACAAGCTGACTAGAGTAGATTGTTATGTTGGCTTAGTTTTAGCTAATTTGGACTTAATAACTAAAAACAATCACTACCACAGAATACAGATTCTCCTCCAGATCCTGCCTGACTGATTGGTCAGTTCACTGAGGGGTCAATTCTGTGACGGGGTTAGAAACAACAATAGAAAAAAAGCATGGAATTCAGGTACCATACATTCCCCTGTGGGACAATCTCAAAGCCGACTATTAATTAATAGTTACCAGCTTCTTGTTTTCACTTTCCTCACACTTCCTTTCAAAAGCCGGAAGCTCACTTACCTTCTTGACGTTTGTGCTGTCCGGCTCCCAAACGCCTGTAGAATTTCTCCACATTCCTATCTGGCTGCTGTGAATTTCATTGAATATACACTGCTGTGACCCCATGGATAATGGACCTAGAAAATATTCACTGGAAACTCAAATGCCCATTTCTCATCTTTATGTGATTGTGTGTATGTGATCTTATGAAGAAGATACCATTAGTCACTTAGAAGACACACGGTATTTTATTTTCAGGATCTTCCGAAAAGCTGGGAAATTTTAATCTCCATTATTTTTAGGCACTGTCACTGTCTCTCAAGACACAGGTTTTAATATGGTTTTAATGCCTTTAATGCCAAAAACGATAGCAGTCTAGCAATTTCAGACCAATTCATGGGCACCCTTTGTCATTGTCTGTGCACCAAATCATTCAAAGTGAGGACGGTCAATGTCTATGGGCCTCCCGAACTGAAATTCCAATTAGAAAAGAAAATAATGGACAATTGTATAGACTGTTAAAAATTGGAAGATTCCAAATAATGTGGACAGAAAGACTATCTGATGGCTTTGGGATCCCTTGAGTATTCCAGATAATACTTTATTTACAATATGTTTGAAACCCCTAGGAAAGACCATTTCTATTCTCATTGAAGGTACAGGTAAAAATCATCCAAAGAAAAAAGACATTGCATGAAACTGGTCTTAACAAATACTTATTGGCTACCCTCACCACGCCAAAAATGACATCCCAGTATCAATCAGGATGATCAGAAAGGATCTCTGGAATATGTGGCTCTTTGACGTGGTTTTTAATCAGATGTCCCCAGAATTCAGCACTCATGAATCACAGAACTGAAAATGATCTCCAGCCAACGCAGAATTCATTCACCTCCCTCTGAGAGGAGCTGTATGGAAAGCATTGAAATAAAACCACCTGTCCTTTTCTTTCAAATGCCCTGAGAATGTGCCACAACTCTGCTTTCATCCCGTGTCCCAATGTTTCACTGCTCTTGCTGGCAGAAGAGAATTTTCCCTGCATGTGGATGTCTAACCTAAATCCTGCATGCTTCAATTTACATCCATTCCCTTTGTTCAAAATTGCTGTTACTTCTTACACCTGCTCTCCATTAGATGACTATTACATACTTCTGGGTAATCATATTCTAGAGGGGAGAGAGGCATAAACTACTGCAGCTGAGGGTAGTAGCGTGTATTTCCACACAGATGTGTGAGTCATCATCAAATTGTGAAATCCTGGTGAGTAGCTGCACATGGGAAAGATTGCCTTTTGCCAACTCCGCTCTGATAACATGTTACAAGGAAATAGACAACAGAAGTGCAGTTAGAGAATAACGTTGGACCTACAAACACAAACACACACACACACACACACACACACACACACATGATTTATGGACTTTAGATGGAATGAAACAAGAATTTATAAGCTGGCAATTGCCTTCTGTTCTTCTGTTCTAGGTACTACTGGGTTTCTGGTGCTTGGATACAATTTCTTATGCCTGTGATAGCTAAAGCAGGCTACAGTTAGGGCTGCATGAAACCAGTCTAACTAGCTAATTCTGCTAAAACCCAGATCTGTCCATCTGGTTGTTTTATGCTATATGGTCAGAATAACCAGTCAGTGGTGTGTTTTGTATGTTAACTGTTTTGAAATAATTTAGATATAGCCTTGATTCGAAGACTATATTGTTTTGCTTCCTGGGGACAAAGGCAAGTAGGATTACCTAATGCACTGCTCACTAACTCACTGTGTGCCTAGAGGAGCCACATCTTTGAAACTCCAAAGGTGGATCACAGGTCAATAGTATCAGGACCACCAAGCAGCGTGTTAGAAATACAGAGTCCCGGCCGGGCATGGTGGCTCACACCTGTAATCCAGCACTTTGGGAGGCTGATGCAGGAGGATCGCTTAAGGCCAGGAGTTTGACAGCAGCCTGGGCAACAGACCAAGACCCTATCTCTACAAAAAAATTAAGAAAATAAAAAAATTAGCCAGCCGGGGTGGCAGGTGCCTGTAGTCTTAGCTACTTGGGAGGCTGAGGTGGGAGGATCACTTGAGCCTAGCCGTTCGAGGCTGCAGTGAGTAGGATTGTGCCACTGCTCTCCAGTCTGGGTTACAGAGTGAGATCCAATCTCTAAAAAGTAAATTAAAATTAAAATTTTTTAAAAATTATCTCAGATCTCCCTTCCAGATTACTGATTTTCAACGTGACCCCCAGGCATTTCATGAATACATTCAAGATTGAGAAGCACTGACCTACTTCACTTCTTGATGTCTCTATTTCGTCATCTATAAAATGGGTGTTGACTGACACTTGTTACTTCAGAGCAAAGAAGGATTCATGTCATAGGGTTTTTTCCCTCCCCCAGAAGCAGTCTCTACATAAACAGAACATTGGAGAGTCTTCCCATTTGCTGGCACAGGCAACGACTGGACATTTTTGGGAAGAAGAGCCAGGATTCCTTCCTAGATAATACATCTGTCCGTCATCCAAACTTCGCTTCTATGGCATGATGGCTCCAGAAAGCAGCAGAGCCATTCAACTGCTCTTAGAGAAACAAGCGAGCCTGATCCCAATGAAAACAGCTTTCCTGCTCCCTGTCTTGGCTGTCAAACACAAACACAAACACTTAGTGGGCTAAATCAGCCCAGCTGGATGTCTGCTGTTGAGCCATCTGCAGAACAACTTGCAGACCAGTAGCTTGACTCCCGGCTAAGACAAAAGACAAGAGGAAAACCGGGTGAGAGGAGCCACAGCCCGACTCCAGGGACTTTCCTCTCCTTCCTTCCTTGTCCAATTCCTCCCCGCAGAAGGGACAAGAATGGAAGAAACAGATGAGGTCTTTGTGCAACAAAAATGCTCCCGTGGCTGTCAGGCAAAAACCCCAGTCAGACACGCAAGGGGCCCCACAGAGTGCGCACACCACACCTGCACCCCAAGTGTCACGGCACAGAAATGGAAAGGGGCCGCCCCGAGAGTCTAAACATTCAGAAACCAAGAGGGCACTGAGTCACTCTCTCCACTCGTGATCCTGACCCCCTCGAGGCTTGTCCAGACACTAGACAAAATCTTTTCCGACTTATGAAGACACAAAAATAGGTTCAGTCCTTGTCCTTCTGGTCACTGGTTGTCTTACATAGAAAGCCTTGGGTTCGCTGAGCGTAGTGGCTCACACCTGTAATCCCAGCACTTTGGGAGGCAGAGGTGAGAGAACAGCCTTGAGCCCACAGGTTCAAGACCAGTCTGGTTAACTTGGTGAGACTGCATCTCTACAATAAATCAAAAAATTAGCCAGGTGTGGTGGCGTGCGCCTGCAGTTCCAGCTACGTGGAAGACTGAGGCAGAAGGAACGCCTGAGCCCAGCAGGTAAAGCTGCGGTTGCCGTGAGCATGCCACTGCACTCCAGCCTAGGCCACAGAGTGAGACTCTGACTCAAAAAAAAAAAAAGGAAAAGAAAGCCTTGGTTTTGTGAGACAGCACATTATTTCTCTGCCAGAGAAGCAGTGGTGGACTCGTTCTGTTTAGGTTGAAGCCACCTGAGTAATAAAAGTAGACCCACTGACTTTGGAACCAGGTAGACAAGCTTCTGTAGATGCGCCACTTTATTCCCCTAGTGGATAATAAAGGCATCCCTAAATACAGGTAAGGTAGGAAGAGACTCACACTGAATTCTGAGTGTGCGCGTGCACACACGCACACACACACAAGGCTTCCAGAGGTCCCACAGTCATCTGCCTCCAAATATCTTGACTGGAGCCACAGAACGGCCCTTAGCATGCTAACCTGAGAAGCAGTGGCTGTCCGGGTCCCCTCCCAGCCCAATCCCTCTTCATTCATCCTCTTAGCCTCTTTACTTTCTATTCTTTCCTTTTCCCTCCTTCATTCTTTCCTATCAGATTTCAAGATTTAAAAGGGGGTAACATTTGAGAAAATGGATAGCAACAATCAGCAACAAAAACAGCATTCACAAAAGGCTAAAGAGCAAAAGAATACACTGTCAGACAAACAGAATGATATGGAGAATTTGAATAAAAGGAACTGTTTCCAGTGCAATGGGTTTTTCAATTGACAAATTAAAATTGTATGTTATTTGTCATGAACAACCTGTTTTGAAATATGTGTTCATTGTGGAGTGGCTCAAGCTAACACATGCATTACCTCACATACATATTTTTGGTGGTGAGAATACCTGAAACCAAGCAATTTTTAAAGTATAACACATTCTTAGCTATAGGCTGTATAGGAGAGCTCTTGAATGTAGTGCTTCTGTCTAGCTGAAATGTTGTATCCTTTGAAAAACATCTTCCCAACCCTCCATTTCCCTATCCTCTGGTAAGCACCATTCTACTCTCTACTTCTGTGAGTTTGATTTTTTGTAGATTCCACATGTAAGTGAGATCATGAGGTTATTTGTCTTTGTGTGTGTGGCTTATTTCACTTAACATAATGTATTCCAAGGCCATCCATGTTGTCATAAATGAGAGGATGGCCTGCTTTTTTAAGATTGAATAATATTCCTTTGTGCATATATACATATTTTCCCAATCCATGGATCCACTGTGATGGACTCTTGGGTTGATTCCATGGCTTGGGAATAATGCTGCCATAACATGAGAGTGCACATATCTCTCTGATATGTCGATTTCATTTCCTGTGGGTACAGACCCAGTAGTGGGACTGCTGGATCATATCATAGTTCTAGCATTAATTTTTGGAGGAATCTCCAAATTGTTTTCCATGATGGCGCTGCTAATTTACATTCCCACCAACAGTCCTACCACAATGTTTATCTGTTATCTTTCCAACTTTCTCGCCTTTTTTCTCCTCAACACGATAGAAATCAAAATACAAAGGAGGAGAAACACGGATAGAAGAGATGCTTACCTCCGCCTTCCCTACTAAACCATGGCTGCCTCCATAAACGGAAAGAAGCAAGACTTGTTTTGAGTGTCTGATGATGTTTCAGGCACTCATTGGAAATTACACAGCTAAAATAAAGATGGGAGTTGATGCTACCATTTTGCCTAAAGCTTGTCCTAAAAGAAGCTCTGGGGAAAGGGTTCTCTTTTCAGGGTTCAAAGGTGATTGAGGTAGGTTTGCTGTCTTACTATTTGTTGTCTCCAAGTCGGGAATTTCCATGTGGATTAGATGTCTGGAGATTCTTCCAAGATGAGACTCAGGAAAAGGTTCCTCAGGACTTAGTCTGCCTTCTTCCTAAATGCCAAATACCACCCCCAGCCTCTAGCATCCCAAGGGAAGACATCCCATCTTTGAACAGACAGACCTCCATGCTTGTGGCTGCCACCCAATAGTCACAGGCTACTTCTCTGAGGCTGCCAACAACCAAGGAGACAGAAACAGAGGCTCAGAAATTAATAACATGCTCCCAGGCACAAAAGCAATAACGGGAAGAGTCACGACGCATATGCCCACTGTGCCTGGCTCCCAAGGCTGTGTTCTTTCAAGTTCACCATACTATCTTCCAAAAAGACAAAAGGTTTTCCTCTCAACATCAACTCATTCATTTATTGCTTTCTGAGGGCCTCCCTGTGCCATCCTGAGGTTGGGCATGCTGCAATCATCTCACCCTGGTCTTCCGGAGATACTTCCTCCTTGCTGTTTTAAAGGAGGAAGGAAAACATAGTGTTTATAAGCAAGTACTTTAATGGGGTGGGGGTGGGGGGGCTTGTATGTGAATCTCAGTCATCTCCTTATAATCTTCATGACCCTGGAATTCACCTTCTTATACTGTTTCCATGCCCATAAAACTGGCACAATATTATTCTACTTCATGAGGATCAGATATAAAAATATATAGAATTTAAATATGATTTGATTCGAAACATAGAATTTAAGACAGTGCCTGGCACAGAGAATATACTTAACAAATAAAAACCACCCTCCCCCTCTTCTGCCTCCAAGATTGCAGTGGTAGGAATTTATAGTCAAAGAGCAAGAAAAAAGCCCCCACCGTAGTTCAAGGTGCCACTCAAAGCATAACATGCAGCCACTGTCTATTTGGTTCATACACTGGATCTGTCCCACCCACCTTTAGCTTTCGCTGGACTAAAGACAAAAGGGGTCTAATGCATTCCTGGCGGTTTTTCAAAGCATGGCAGAAGTGAGTCGGGTTTATAAGATTAATTCTTTTCTCTCCAGGCAGTGGGTCAAATCAGAACCTTCACTCAACCAACCCAGTAGATAATCTCCTTTTATTACTTTCAATCAAACTAAGTGTCTGCAATCTGTACAATGGCCACTAATTTAGTGGAAAAAAATAATTTGTAGAGCATGATTATAAAAAGATGAGACAGAACACAAGGTCCAGACAGGATAAGCATCCTATAAGTTTGCTCCTATCTCATTGCATAGAAAGCTTCTATGACCCAAACTGCATTAGGGACATACAGCTGTTCTGCTAAGCTTAAAAAAAAAAATCAAAGAAAGAAATGGACATTGTTCACAGATCAGTTTCTTATTTAAATAAGGGAAACAGCCTATCAGTTAAATTCACAGCCTTTGTCACACTCACAGGGAGCAATCCATTGCTCGTCCAAGTTTAACATGAAAAGGGTTCATTGTGTAAAAACCAGGACCTTTTTAAAAAAAAAAAAAAGATAATAAAATTCTAGTTACACAACTGGACAACATCACAAAGCTGTCTGGATTGTGGAAACCACTCTCTTCCCATGATAGATAATAAGGCATGGGGTTTTGCTTGCTTTGATTAATTTCAGAATATTGCAGAGAACCTGCATAATCCCTAAGATAGCAAAGGAGAGAAGCAGAGGCGATGGGCAATGATAAAAGCGTAGAAATGGAGCAGAGGCTGTGTTTCCTCTGCTGTAGGAAAGCTCCCCCAAACCAATTTCATTTTGGCAAGTACTAACCACAATAAGGGTCAACATACAAAAATGTCCTCTGGCTCTGGGGCTGAAATTATATGCATCGAGGCTGAGCGATGCAAAACAAAAACTATGAGATGTTGCCAGGACTGTGATCAGATATATAACATAGCTGGAAAATGCACATTTCCCTTTTTTCACATCACAGCAGCCATTATTTATACAAGTACTGAATATGGAAAAGGCTCTGACAAATTTACAGTGGTGTTTGGATGGATGAAGATGGCGGATGATGGATGAGGGAGACAGAGGATTCCCTTATTAAAGCATCAAATTCTTCCCTAAATATCAAATAGACATCTTAGCCACCACTGCACTGCTTCACTTTCAAAATTACATAAACCAAACATGCTAAATGTTTTTCTTTAATAGGAAAAGGCAGGGTTTTCTCCTAATAAATATTGTTAATTTGGACTATGGCATTAAGTACCTTTCCTTTTTTGCATAATGTGGACTTCAAAGTGTATGCCTGTCAAACAAGAATAAATGTGACAATTCACAAACATAAGTGAATGCCAGCAAAGACTGAGTAGTAATCGCAAGCATGCTATTCTGCTCTAAAATTTTAGTAAATAATTTCAGTAGATATAATCTTCCAAATGTATTTTTGGTGTCTTTTCTGACAGGACAGTAGCTCTAAAGGGAAGGAAACTCACCATTTATGATTTTTTTTTTAAATACAGTGCCCAGATTAAAAATATACAGAATGTTGGAAGTACTGCAGCGCCCACTAGTGGACACATTAGAATCACAGAAGCATCCTGTCTTCCATCAATGAAAACCAGTCCCAGAGCATTCACCACAGCAGGGTAAAAAAACAGGAAGAAAGAGTATAAAATAAAAAGCATCTGCTTTAAAAGCCGTTTACACGGCCATTCACTTCTTATTTTATCTTTGCAATGATAACAGAGGCATATACAGGCAGAAAAACTTTCTCCTGTGAGGTTCAACTTTTCCTTCATTGGGTGCTATTGTAAAGTCAGCTGTATACAGAGAAATATATTTGGCAGCACTGAAGATATTTTTTAAATTCATAAAATGTTCTGTGTCTAATGAATCTTGCCCCCGAGTTAGAATATAACATTTGAAAGTTTTTCTCTATAAAAAGAAATACCTTTTTACAAATTCTAGCCAATCCTACTCCAGTCAAGTCACCCCTTGGTCGGTTGCAAATTGTTAGCACAGTGTTCTTTAATAGTAACAGATCCTGTCCACTCAGAGCTTGTAATGACATCACTGAGAAACGGTCTTTTAGCATTAGCACAATGTTAACATGTAATCCAATAGCAATCTGATTGCAATTTACCAGGCAACAATGTTTACATACTGCAAGTGTTTCTGGTCCCTTTATTTTTTCAATGAAAAACAAGCCTCATTTTGTATCTTAATGTTTCTGTTTAAACACAATGGTGAGAAAATCCTGTAAAAATATGTATTTGACAGATAAGCCAAGCGTTATTACTTTAGCTTGATTTCTAAGTAATTCATAGATTTTTAAGTAGTTATATGAAGTTTTTTAAAAATAAATATGTCATGTATAAAACTTCATCCATAAAACTGTAAAACAACAAAACATTCCTAATTCGAGTTGGCCCAAGACATCTTATTTAGCATGAGTGTGTTCAAAGAACTAAACACAGACCGTGGAAACCAAGGCTATGATTGTTTTTAAGGTCCTAGGAGTGCACAGAACTAAAACTGGAAGATTTTTTCTAACACATGTGAACTGGAGACTTACAGTTTATCAGCAAATCATCTGGGTTTTATTGCTTACTTTATCCAATAAAACACTTTTTCATGGGTTTTCATGTGGTCTGGTGCCGTGCAATGAAAGGGTGAAAAGCCAACACAGAATGACTTAATGAAATAATCTTAACTAAAGTACAGCCATTTTGACACTGCTTAGTTCTGTCACGTTATCTTAGCAAAATTACCTAGTTTGTCCCCTAATCACTAGCTAAGGACAGAACTGGTTTCTCAGAGGCAGTTATTGATAATTGCTTTACAACCCCTCCCCATCTTGTTTTGTAAACAAGTTAACCTAATCGGCCCTTCCTGACCTTTGGTGACAGACCCCATCAACATGGCAGCAATCATTTGACTAACCCGCCCCTCTGCCTGCCATCCATCACCTGACATCAGTACCTGTGCTTACCTGCCCTTCATGATGACGTAAAAAAGACTTCCACACCGGGTCACCTTAAAGACCTGTCCTCCCCATCAAAGGGATGATTTAAAAGCGTTCAACCTCAAGCAGCCATCAGCCATTGTTTTGCTAAGCTCTGGTCTGGCCACAATGTGGCTCTCTGAGCTATGACCACCATTGTTTTCCTAGCTTTGGGCCCCCTCTCCTACCTTGGGGAAGTGAATCTCCTCTCTCTCTCTCCAATTTACTTTCTAAATAAACTCTATTTTTCGATCTAACTTCTGTGCGATTCTTTGCATCTTTTGTGTGGCACTGGATTGCAGATCCTCTGTCTAGTCTGACCTAACGTATTTGGAAGCCTCGGCAAGCTTTTGACCTAAAAGTGGGCAGAATCAGCATTGGAGAAATGAGGAATCCTTGTAAAGGCCAGTGGCCGCCCCCAGAGAGTTTACCCCTCTGCTCTAGGTCCTTACTTTGTTACACCTTCCCTGCCAAGTTCCTGTCCCAGCAGCTGCAGATTAATCAGGGACCCACAACAGTGTCGTGGGGCATGGAGTGGGAATAGGGAAGAAAAAGTCTATCCTAAGAAAGAACCTTTTAGGAGAGGAGAGGAAAGAAAATGCTGTTGACAGTTGGTTTTGCTTTATATGTCTTACTAAAGAGCTAATGATTATGGTAAAAACTAAAATAATCCACTTCTCCCTCCACTCCATTAAGGGTAGGGAGGGCAGCAATCATGTGTTTCTGGAAAATTCCATGGGGGTAGGGGCAGGTGGGAAGCATAGAGCCCCTTCCTCTTTGCTTTGCCTGTTGTTCTTGATTCAGAGCAATCAAATGAGCCAAATGATTTCATGGGCTGTTTCTGGTAGGGAATGTGGGTACAGAAATTAAAAAATAGATATAAAGGGGAAAGGGAGCAAGCAGTATACATCTCCACAGCATTCCCAAAACTCCCAAACTACTACCCCAATTGCAAGTGGGGTTATTTGAAGAAGCAAAAAAAAAGGCAGTAAATGAATCTATGATAGACACAGAGAAACCAGCCTTTCTACCTTTAGAAAAAAGTCCAACATGGCTTCTATGAAATGAATCAAATCTTATCTTGGCACCAGGCTGCAAAACTAGCACCAAAAATTGGACACTAAAAAACAAACAAACTACCTCTCTCCTTTTTCAATGGCTTAAGTTACCTGAATGTGTTTGCAGGTGGCAGCTGTTTGACTAACTCATGGTACAAATTTTTCTGTATACCTAAGGGATTTTTTTACTGATCACAGGTTTCCCACCAATGTGTCTCTATGCCTTAGCTAACTTGTTTTCAAACCCGCTGTTAATAATATATCTTCTTGAAATGTCTTTCTTGTACTAGATATAATTTTTCCTGTACCATCTATAATTTTTACAAAGACTATTCCTCAAATCATCTCTGGAATACTAATTACACTGATTCTGGCAGGTGTTCTTTGTAAAACAAGGGAGTTCAATGGGCAGGTGAGTTTGGAAATCTTTGATTGAAATAAGATTAAACAGCTTCTTTACTGTAAGTAAGTTAAGAGATTTGAATACACAAATGGACGCTGTCCGCCTCCAACAGTTAGAATGAGTATGTTCCTGGAAGATCGTGTCAAGAGAAAGCATAGATAGGACAATATCAAGTTGAATCTATGTGGTCAATACAATAGTAATAATGAGAATGGTGATCACAGAGCAGTAAGCAACTCCCAAGGAGCACAGCACTGTTCTCAGCACTTCACTATGTTACTTCTTTTACACCTCACAACCTCTTCCTACAAAAGGAGAAACTAGGGTACAAATAAGTTAAACTGCTTTCCCTGGCTACTAAATGATAGAAATGGAACTCGAACCCAAGTAAATAACTGTACACTCACAGTGGGTGGAGTTCCCACGTCTCGGCCTCCAACTCATAGATACCTCCTCTGTTCCCATCAGAACAGCTGGACCCCAACAGCAAAGCCCTAAGCAATGGCTGACCAGAAGTGGGTCTGAGAATCCCCCTAGCTATAGTGCCTTCCTCCATGGTGAGCAGAACAGAGAATGGACAGGGGAGAAATTTTGCTGGGCTCAGGGGACAGGTGGGCATGGGAGATGTGTGTACTTCCAGAAAAACGTACTTGACAGATCCCCACATGCATTTACTAGAAGAGAAAGTCTTTAAGATCCAGTGAAAGATGTGAACATGTGGAGAACTACATTTCATTCACAGATGGCAAGACTCTATTTCAAGATGAAAATGCACCTTAAAACAATCTATGAGTTAAATACGAAACAAAGCCCCAATAGAGCTTTTCTTGGCGATTGACTAGCTGATTCTAATACTCACATATAAAACAAAGAGTCAAGAATAGTCAAGGCAATTTTTAGAAAGAATTAATGAGTGGCAGGGGGTCTTCTCTAGGTATCAAGACTTATTAGAAAGCTATAGTAACAACCACCTAATATCAGCATAAATATCGTGCAAAACTTAGAACAGTCTCATAGACATAAGGGAACCTACTATGTGACAGAGCTGCATTGCAAATCATTGGGAGAAATGACAAGACTAGTCAACTGATGGCACTGCCACAGTCAATCACCCATTTAGAAAAGTAGAAAATTAGACCCCTTTCTCCTAAAATGCAAAAAATAATTTGGACATTATTAAAATTCAAACATAAGAAAGCTAAATCACCTAACAAGGGAGAATGTCTTAGGACATTCCAACAGGGAAGAATTTCTTAAGCAAGACACAAAACACAGAGGAAAAGGCTGATAATTTTGGTTGCACTAAAATGTAAACTTAGTATGACAAAACATGTCATGAACAAAGTGAAAAGGCGAGACATAGATCCGATGAAAATATTTGCTATATATATGGTTATTCTGATCCAAATGTATAAGGAAGTCCTACACATTTATAAGAAAAAGATACCTGATAGAAAAAAAAGGGCAAAACAAATGAACAGGCAATTAACAGAAGTCCACATGAACAATAGTAAATTTAGGAAAAGATATTTAAACTCACTTATAATCACAGAAATGCAAATGAAAACAATAATGAAATTTCATCTAAAGCCCATGAGATTAGTTTAAACACCAAGTGTCAGCAATGAAAGAGTAAAATTAGAACTTTAAATTTTGAACTCTGGGAAAAAAGAAATTTGGGGAATGTTTGACAATTCTATAAAACTAGTTTATTCATTCAGTGAAATACTACACAGCACATAAAACAAACTAGTTCTAAAATTGTAAACATGGATAAATCCCAAAAATAAAAAGCTAAAAAAAAATAGGTACTTATGCAAATTTAAAACATGCTTTATTTTTAGATGTATACATTTGTAGCAAGAATTAAAACACCCTTGGGAATGGTAAACAAAAAATTAGAATTATAGAACCTCTAGGGTGGGAGAGAGATTTGGATGTCTGTAATGTCCTTTTTTTTTTTTCTTTTTTTTTTTTTAACACAAAACAGACAGGCAAAGATCTGTTAAAACTAGGTAGTAGGTAATGAATAATATCCTTAAATTTCATATATTTGAAATATTTACTATTCTAAAACTTATAAAGACTCAAGGAAATGTGGTTAACATAATTATTTCTTCATTGGGCTGACCAGGAAAATAATTGTGACCTTCTAGTCTTAGGGCCCAGAGGAAATCTGTTTGATAAGTATAATGGACCTTAAAGCTTTTTAAGTTTGTTGAGTCAAAAACAGGAAATAGCCTCCCACTAAAATATCTCAGCATTTGATGACATTTGGGGGAAGCTCTGACGATGGTCTTTGTTTCTAAAGGGTATCTTGGCTCCTTCTAGAACTGCACAGTGATGGTCCCAAGTCAAGGAAAGACAATAAATCTCTTGAGGGGATGATAGTAGAAGCCTTTGGAGGATTCCAGCCCCAGTCTTCCAATCATCCCAACTGATACTTAGCAGAGCAGAGATGAGCTGCCCCCAGGTATTCCTACCAAACTGTAGATTCATGAGCCAAACAAATGTCACCATTATTTTAAGCCACTAAGCATTGGGATGTTTTATTTCACCATAACAAATAAGTAGAACAGTGCTTCCCAAACCATCATCACCATCACTGTCATCATTATATGTGAAAATAAGAAGAGTGGACTACATTAAAGTTCTCCAGATTTTAGAAATGTTAATGTCACCTTTGTGGCTTGCTAGATTCTATGCCATCGAAGTGCTACCTAATATTTCTTCTTAGAACAACATACTTCTTAAAACAAATATGTTTACTAAAATCAATGTCTAGAAAAAAGTTTTAAGGTCTATTATATTTATCTAATTAATATCTTACTATATACTCAACTCCTTAAAAGTTTATTTCTAATTTTAATGGTGGCATTTATTTTAATACCTTAAAATATTTAAATAAAGTTAATCTTATAATATATTAAAACTAAATATGCAATGGTTAAAAATTTAAAATAATACTTGGCTGGCTGTACTCAAAAGCATCTTGAATCACCATGGTATGCTAGACTAGATGACCGTGAAGGACAGGACTCATTCACCTCCAAAATTCTATGGACCATAACTGATTGAATCATTCCTTCTCTTATAACCTTCCTCAGGTGAATGTGTCTCATTCTTATAAACTGCTTCAAATCAAGAAGCATCCTTTGAGGGGTAACAACGCAGTCAATGGCAGCGAGGCTGCAAAGGAGAAGGAGGATTTTGGAGGTGGCCTCAAGGCCAGAAATGGGTTACAATGACTAATCCCCCTGGTACCTATGTACCATAAGCTAGCCCAGCCCAGCAACTGGTGGATGGGGATTTTCCTTCTGAGGAATCGGGGTTTCTCAACAGCATCACTTAGACATTTTGGACCAGATCATTATCTGGGGAGATGTGGGAGGGTGCTGTCCAGTGCACGGTCAGATGTTTAGCAGCATTCCTGGGCTTTAGGTACAAGATACCAATTGCACTTCCCTGCCCTCAACTGTGAAAACCAAAACGTCCCTCATGGGAAGACAAAATCATTCTCCATTGAGGATCACTAATGTAGAAAATGGGTAGAGGGGTATTCCCAGAGCCACACACCTGGTCCTGCCCTCAGTAGATACAAGAGAGATCTGTGGTGGTGGTAATGATGATGATGATGATGATTTTATATTTGATCTTTCCTCCTTCAAGAATCAATACAAGTTTTTTTTCTAAATAAGCCAAAATATTGATTAAACTGTATCTTGTTTTTTCGGTTTCTTCCCCTGGCCCCCTTAGCCCACGGCTAATAAACAGCAGCAAGAAAATAACTATTGGATTATAGGCAAATCTTTTGAAAATTGTATATGAAATCTGCATGTGTATCATATCCACCATCAGTGATTCACTGTAGATTGAAGAAAACATCAGAAGGCACACAGACTCCTTGCGGTCCTTATCTTAATTTGCCATACATTGGCTCAGTTGTTTGATGGAACTTTTGATGGGGAATGGGGTTTTATGGCTACAATTAAGTAACATTTTTCAAAGGAGACTGGAATAACCACTTCCAAAGGTGCAGGGACCTCCTTGAAATTGTGTATTCAAGGGGAAAATTGGAAATGACATTTAATCAGAGAAGATCATGCCTCCAAAAAATGTCTAGTTCAGAACTGACAAACTCAGGATCTGGGCTATCCAGAGTCCTGAACACTGTCATCCAGAAGGTTGAAACAGGCACAGTAGCAAAATCTGCTGACCTCAATAGCCCACAGCTCAGGAGCCACACGCCACACGCCACACATGTGAGGATGTCAGTGACACCAAGAGCCAACATTCACTGGGTATTTGACAGGAGTAAGACGCAACGCCAAGCACTTCACTGGCATTCCCTGTGAGACTCTTCCCCACCCCATGAAGAGGTTCTGCTATCATTCCCTTTTCACAGATTAGGAAACTGAGGCCTAAAGAGCTTAAGTAACTCGACCATGATCACAAGTCTAATATGTAATAGAGCCAGTTTGGGGATTACATTTAAAAATATACACATATACATACGTATATACACACACATATACATGCACTTACATATACACGCAAATACACACATATCCACGTACATGATGTTGACCTGGATCAACAAGTTAAAAAATAGCTCTCTTCCTAGACCAAGGGTCAGTAAATTTTTCCCATTAAGGGCCAAATCGCAAATATTTTAAGTTTTGTGGACCATATGGTCTTTGTTCCAACTACTCAACTCTCTCATTTATCTACCACATACATATGTACATGCATAGAGTACAAAAGCAGCCAGAAACACAAAATCAAACTGGAGTGGTTGTTTCAACAAAACTTTATTTACAAAAACAGGCGATGGCTTAGATTTGGCCCACAGGCAGCAGTTTCTCCACCCTTGTCCTAGAACAACACTCCTCCAAGTGTCACCACAGATCAGAATCCCTTGGGCCACATGCAAAAATTGTAGATTGCTGGGCAGCTGGACCACAATGTGCTTTTTAAACAAGTCCCCTGAGTGACTTACGGACAAGCACATCTTTGAGGACCACTGTTCTAGACCCAGTTTCTTTCCACTCCCCATAAAAGTCATCATTCCAGCTCTCAAAGATAGAGCACCTGTCAATGGAAAAGCAAGAAAGTGACACAGACCAAGAAAGGAAAATCAGTCACTTCTCACAGCTCACCATCTTTGATCCTTGGCCACAATTCTCCTAGCTGGAAGATGTCCTTTAGTTTTACAGATAGAAAAATCTCATAAAGAAAAACAACAACAAAACAACTTTCGTTCTCTGCGGGATCACACTGATCTTTTAATCAACTTGTTGCACACAAAAACACACATAAAAAGGGCATTTTTGAACTGTTATCTTGTCTTAAGTCTGAAAATTCAGTTGTGCTAAAACGGCTTTTATGTTATTGAGGGGAAATGAGCACAGGGTCTTCAGAAATAAGAGGGATGGAACAATACGTGAATTTGTACAGAATTCACCAGTACACACGCTGCCTGCTTCATGAATACATGAATGCAACCTGTTTCATCTTTTCTTGTTTCAGAACTAAAGGTATTCACATAAATCTGGATCTCCTTTTCTTTGGGGAATTAAGGCTGGCACCATCACTCTGTGCCTTTACCTGTATCAGCATGGGAGAGAAAAGGCCAGCCCTTCACTGTCTTTTGACAAAGCATTGAAAAAAGTGAACAGGATTGGAGAGAGATGAATACTAAGGCACACGCTGTAATAGAGCTGACCAGGTCGCCATCCACCTGGGATAACACCCCTCTCCAGCTGGCAGGCACCAGTGATCTGGTTTCAGTCGCCAGCACCCCAAACTTATTAACTGACTCTGATCTTCTCTCTGTCTAATGCCAGGAGCCTCCCCCACCCCACCTTGC
Source organism: Tarsius wallacei (assembly GCA_963574415.1). Taxonomy (NCBI): domain Eukaryota; kingdom Metazoa; phylum Chordata; class Mammalia; order Primates; family Tarsiidae; genus Tarsius; species Tarsius wallacei. The sequence continues at coordinate 41,948 of CAUYQG010248176.1, forward strand.
ATCATAAGACTTTAGTTTATAGACCCCTTTGCTTCATCTCACTTTTCATACCTTTTCTCTGATCCTACTCCACCAATGACCCAGATGCCTCCAAGGCACAACCCTACCAGTGGCGGTGGCAGTCCTCCTCTGAATGCTGTGCACAGCTGGGATGGCCAGGCCTGGTTGTAAAGCCTGACTCGGTCCCACCACCAGGGTCCCAGGGGACTGAAATGTGTCTACATATCAAACAGAAGTTGGCTTCTACTGCTTCCTTTTTTTCCTCCCAATACTTTTTATCCCATGGCCACCACGGTTATTTTGAAAGCATATTTTAGAGCTGGGTGATGACATTTAAATAAAGTAATCTCAATGAGGAGTTAGGGATTAATACAAATGTAGCAGAGGGCCCACAAGGTAGCACAATTGTAACAATTGGGGTTAAGCTAGCACTGAGCTCATGATGCATTTTTTTGTTAGTGAAACACGTCTTGCGTCTACACTGGCAAGCAAAGTGGGCCCTTCAGAGTTGAATTGAACCTGATCTGGGCTCTGTGTAATCCTGAGTCAGTTAATTAACCTCTGTAGTACCAGACCACTGGAGCTCTAAGGTTCCTTTCAACTCTAAAATTCTAGGTTCAGGTCAAGTCTATTTTAGTAGGCATACTTCTCTTATAATTGACTTTTCTGGTGAATTTCCAGAACTTTTTTCTAAGCAAAGAAATGCTAAAATGGACACGGATCAAAATATTCAGTAGGCTATTTTAGCAGGAGGAACTAAATTATCCTCAGATCTTTTACAAAACTGGATCTTTAAAGTTATCCCAAATTGCAGCCTAACATACTTAATTTTAATGGATAATTATTTTTTAAAAACAGACACTGTAATTTTTACCAAATGTTTCAGGATAAAATGGAATGTTTTTCCTAAGATGAAGAAGTATACTGGTAAAACAAATGATGATCTCCAAAGAGTTATTATAGGTGATATTGATAACCCAAGCTATCTGATGTTTCTAAAATCAGGGCTCCAAAACTGTCAGATTTTGGAGTCCAGAGGTTTTGTGAGTGTAAATAAATGCAGAATCAGTATTCATTGGCACAAAGGGCCTTACATGTATTCCCTGTATAACAACTGCATAATAAAATTTGGTGTTATTTTTTAAAAGTAGGGAAAAATCAATAAGTCAACAAGTATATATAGAATACCTACCTGCCAGCATTGTGTTAGTTGTGGGGTGAATTGTCTTCAAGAAGCTTATGATTTCGTTGGGACAGCAGAACCAACTTCAGCCAAACCACACAAGAGTTTGCAGAATCCTGTAGATATTGTTCCAAGCTAATTCTGTGAGTATGGAAATAATAAGCAGGTCTGCTTGCTTTGCAAATTGGGCTAACACCCTCTATTTTAGCACCATAGAGACCCTCTTTCAGCTTTAAGCAGCTGCATTCAGAAAGAAAGGATTGTGTTTTCCTCCCAAACCTGTGGCTATCTGCAAAAGTACTGTCAGATTATTCAGTACCAAAAAAAAAAAAAAAAAAAAAAAAACTCTAAAGGCCATTTTTAAAAATATCAAATTTGGCGCTACACATCCATACACACACACAGAGTAACATAAAATTAGGGGGACAAAAAGAAAAATAGTGATCTTGTCACTCGTCTTCTGAATTAACTTGTATTTTTAAACTTTATTAGAATTCAAACTTACTGGAGCATTTCAACAGAAGACAAAAGTATTATTTGGTTCTTTATTATTTCATAATGCCTTATGATTCCTACTCATACCTTTTCTGTTTCCACAAGCCTTATATTTGCAAATAAATTTAATGCATTATAACAAAATATGTTAAGTATTGACTAATATTTATTTAGTGCTTTTGTGAACATTCTCTCACATAAACCTCAAAACAAACCTGTGATGTGTCACTATTCACCTTTTGCGAGTTAGCGGAAGAGCCCGCAGAAATAAGAGCGAATGTTTACAGAGCGAGTGCTGTGTCTTAAACCTGCGCTGTCCAAGACAGTAGCCACTAGCCCCATGACAATCCTCAAATTTTATTTTTTAATTAATTAAAAGTGAACAAAATTAAAACTTCAGCTGCTCAGTCATATCAGCCACATCGTCAGTGCTCACTTGTCACATGTGGCTGGTGGCAACCACATTGGGCAATGGAGACATAAGACACTTCCACCACTGCAGAAAGTTCTGCTGTATGGTAGTATTTTAGATATTCCACTAAGTGCTCTGCAGGTATTACCTCCTTTGATTATCTCAATCATCACCTTAAGAAGTAGGTACTATTCTTCTTCTTCCCATCTCACAGATGAATAAAAGTGGATATGGTGACGTGACCAGGATCAAAGAGGAGCTGAGACCCCAGGTCCAACTAACCCAGTGCTGCCCGATGGCGTCTTCTGCAATGGTCGTGATATTCCATGTTTGCAATGTCTAAGACAGTGGCCACTAACTTGCTGTGGCTATTGACCACTTGAAATGTAGGGTGAGGGATGGAAAGTTGAATATACTTTCAATTAACTTAAATACCAGTCATCACAAGGAGCTACTGGCAACCACCTTGGACAGACTGGATGATCCAGCCCCACAGTTCAACCCTTCACTCCCACTCCCGCTAATGCACCAGACACAGGACCATCCCTACCGGTGATGTCAGAGGGAAGAACATCCGTGGTGGAGGAATGAAAGAAAAATGATGAGTCCTATTTTTGAGGAAAGTGTCCCTGAAGTCGAGCCTTCTCTTTGGTTTCAGCCCCTAAAGCAAGCTGCACTTGGGGGTACAGGGTGAGGGATTTAAATCTGGCTTGGAATCTATTTTCAACATTTCTTCGATATTCTGGAGCTAGCTCTTTGCATGAGAGCCAATAAAAGTATGTGGCATATGTTTTCCACAGGATGCAATTGTTATAGAGCAACCAGATGAATTACAACAGGGTCAGGCTGCAACTCTTCAGTGTACTCAGAGGATCAGGCTGAGGGAGCTGCGGGCCAGACACATAACTCAATGGCGGCTCCAGCAAGGAAGGCGAGATGGACTGGCCTCCCTCTGCAGGCACTTTCTCCTCAACCTGTAACCTTTGCTTTCTTATGTCTTCAGGTATCTAGCCCAGTGTATGTGGCTTCCCTTGGGTTGTTTGTTTTGATACCAGCTTTTTATCTGCTTGGCTTTTGAATGCAGTTCTATTGGAAAATCTTGCCATGGAATATTTAACAAGAAGAGGAAGCAATCTCAAAAATTTCCATTCACACACAGAATTGTTGCACGCTTCCGGAGGCCGGAGAGTGTTTCTTCCTCCAAGTTTTATGATGGGAGTGTGATTTCAACGATCCCTCCAAACAGACATTCTGTCTCTATTCCGCAAATAACATTCTAGAAGACTATATCAGACTCTAATGATAGCTTATGCCCTTCAAGGCTGAAAACACAGAGTGATAGCCAGTAGAATTGAGAGAGGGCTTGAGCAGCTCTATAATGTCTGAGGGAAGATGATCCTGTCTCTTGAGCTTCCTCTTGGTTTCCCCCCAGCAGAATTCCCCACACACAAGAATGTTAGATTAGATGCAAAAATCACAGCCATTACTTTTAATCTCAAGCATCATGAGATTCAAATAATCCAAGAGCTTATTCCAGACATCTGGGATATTACCACGTTGCGCTGATGGGCCCAATCTTTTTTAGAACAGGTAGGTTTTGCCTCAGAGCCCCGGTACAAACTCCATCCTGATCCAGACATTTCTAGAGTAAGCAAACCAACACCTTTCACAAGCCCACCTCACTTCTCAATCAAGAATACCCCCTGAAAGCCAAGATTAGAACAGTTAAATACACTGCCCTATTTTGTATAGCGGATGTCTAAGTTGAACAGATCGGGGGAAGAACATATAAAGGCTTCTTCTCCAATCTGGCCAGCCTATTACTTTTCAATAGATGCACACATACACAAAGGGTTTTCTGAATGTAGGAAAACAAGTTTATAATTACATAATTATGCAGACACACCACAATTTTTCTTTTATGTTACCTTTATCTTTAAAAGGCAACAGACAGGGCTGTACTAAAAAGCAATAAAGCATGGGTAATTTAATACCAAATTACATCCATATTGAAAAGTTTACATGCAGTTGAGAGCAGACAGAGGTCAGGTTTTCAACAGGACTGTCTTTAATTGTGGCCATCAGTTTTAGCAATCCCGATCTCCGGATCAAAGACAGATATAATGGGCTTTCTCAACGCTGAATAGTGAAAGCAGACAGCAGGAATGGCGCTATCTGGCACCCAAAGGTCATAAAAAAAAATTACCAGAAAGGGAATGTGACTCATTGTAAAATTATATATCTAAGATAAAATACATTTTAAAAAACCATTCTCCCTTGCCCAGTTTCCAATGAGCTACTTTATGCAGAAATTTTTGGGGGGGGAGGGGGAGGGGAGGGTGGTCACTTCATCACAGGTGCAAGGTTTTCCCCCGCTTTTCCTCTCATAAATGTGCAACCATTGCATAAATCTTAATTAACTTTTTTCAGTTGCTTTCAATCAGGGTTTTCTCCAACCTGCACTATAATCTCTCATTCCTTGAGGACGGGCTATGTGCTGAGACGGGTTTTGTCTTCCCCCTCACCCCCCACCACCCCAAATCAAATGAGGAGTAAATTATCAGCAAATCAGATAGAGGCAAGTTTCCGGGATCTGCAGATCCATTCTCCAAATGAAGCGATTTCATCTCTGCTGGCTCTGGGGTGGGGGACTGGCATGGAGGGGGGGTTAAGTAGCCATGGGGGACCAGAACAGGGATGCTAGCTGGCGAAGCATCCCCACGTTTGCAGGCACAGACCACTCAAATCTGCACCAAGAGACTACTTGCGAGAATCCATCTTTTTTCACTTAACAAGATACAAAATATAAAACACATTTGCCTCTTATTAAACCCCTCCTGTAAGTGGTTCCAGGTCCACCATTTTTAAAGGGAAGAGAGGGAACCGAGACCCCCTCGGGAATTTCAGCAGAGTGACTGGAGATGAGGTACAGGCTGTGAGCCTTTATTACTTTAATTTTATTTTTTTCTAAAAGCACAGAAGGAATAACATTTTAAATCATTAGCATTTGCTTTAAGTAGTTATTTCTTCCAACTGTAAGAATCTCTGCTCCCAGCCCCCTTCCCCATTAGCACCCCTCCCAGATCCTGTACAGAACTGCCCAGATGGAATTTCCCTCCACCGCTCCAATCTGGAAGGTGCTTTTAAAGAATCAAGGCAGCCGTGGAAGAAACTGTAATCACAGTTTTTCCTTAAAGCTCTTGGAGAATAAGGTTCTTGTATTTGTGGCACCTGAGACCGAAAGCTAACTATGTCATCTCAAAATTACTTTAGTGGCAGCAGTTACTGTTATGATAGAACATGATCTTCTCTGTTTTAAAAAAAACAGAGTTCTTAGTCATTCCCATTCAACTCCAAATGCTTTGTGTGACTGACATCCCGGACGCTTTTAAGGGGTGAGGTGCAAAACCTAAATTTTTTTTTTAAGACATGGAATGAAATCAGCCACCTTATTTAATTTAAGACGATTTATAGTTTCTATCAAGGGAGCAGCAAAAGGTGAAGAAATTTGCAAAACCAGGAAAAGAAACTCGATTCTGTGCTTCACAGGTTCAGAATGGCAGGAGGCCCTATCCAGGCACAGAAATGTTCTTTTGGAAATACATTTCCCCTTTTCTGAGTTGGTTGTTGGTTTGCTGCTCATTAGACCCAAAGATATAAAATAAATAGCCGATTATTTCTGCATTTCAAGAGAGATCCTACTTGAGACAAGGTTGTTCCTGTCATCTACAAAGAGCAACAACCAAGTGTCATGTGACCAGGAAGGCCTTTAGCTATGCGTCACAGTAAAGTCTTGAGATATTATGTAGGTTAGCCAAGTGGCCCTGTCACCTTGGCCCAGCTTGGGTGATCTTTGAGGTCAGCTGGTGAGTTGTTGAGCCCAGCTGGTCTCACTCACCTTCCCATCCCATTTTCTATAATAAGTAAAGGACAGACAGACCAAGCTGGAATTTGGGAAGAGATAAGCAGGACAGATGAGCTGTGTTCTTTTAAGCCAGCGATAATAGAAGTGGGGTGTAGTGGTATTTTACTCTCAGCAAGATGTCAAGATTTAACAAAGGCATCATGTGCCCGCTGTTTCCCTTCCTAGACCTCCATGCTGATGGCAGAGGTCTGCCTCCCCACCACTGCCACCAGGCTTCAACACTGTATGACAGGGAGGCAACAGATGGCTCTCACCTAGCCTGCTCACTCACCTCAGCATTACTTTTGGACACCATGAGGGCACTCAGCACCATCCAATACACCACTGTGGTCACTGGCCTTAAGTGAGGCACACCTGCCATCTATGTCCCACAGAGAATTCAAGGCGTTCCTGTCAGAAGCTGCTTTTTACTAATAAAAAGTGAAAGGATGGGTCCAAATACAAGACCTCACGCTTGTGCAGTGTGTTAAAGAATTGGAATCATTGAGAGATTCCAAAAGGGAAAAGGGAAATCGTTTCTTACAACAGAAAGAAGGGTAACTTTCTGTTGCACTTTGACAGAATGGAAGGAAAGTGGAATTCAAGAATAGAGTTAAGAAAGCAAAGGTGCTCTGGGACAAAGAAACAGGTGCCATCAATGTCCGGGGCCCGGACCAACAGCCTGCTTCTGCCCCAGAGACCCCAGTTCCTAATTGGATAGGACACAAGGGATGACCAAACCATGCCCACTGAAAATAAAGAGATTTGTTTTAGAAAGCATTCATCTCATGTTTTAAATAACTTGGGAGATTTTCAGGAGAAATCAAGTCTTCAGAAGCTTAAACAATAACATGGAATACAGTCTTATAATCTCCATGTGATTACTGACTCTGGGGGGCTCTCCAGTTCTTCCATTGCTTCATATTCTGAGCAGAAAGAGACCATGATGATGGTCACAGTGATACCAAGGGACAAGATAGAAAGGATCAGGATGAGGACATGGCTTAAATATAAAATACAAGCGAGACAATGAATCAAGAGGAAATGAGTTTGGCAAACCTAAGGTAGGTTTTAGATGCATTATAGGGAACTCAACACTGAGCCTTTGGTTTCCATTTTGGCAGAAGACCCTGCTAGGTTAATCATTGTCTTCAGTGAAAATTTCCACGCTGGGATCTGCATTATGCCCATATGTTACTACTACTACTAATAATAATAATAGGTAGCACTTAGTATGCATGTCAAATGCTTTATACATATTATCTCATTTAATTCTCAACAATCCCACCAGGCCAGTCCGATGGTTATGTTCATCTTACAAAGAGATGGCAAAAGCTGTGATACCATCTGGAGATTGAAAAGACCTCTATTAAGCCAGACCCAACACAAATGAGGTCAACCCATCTGAGATGTTTAGTGCAAAGAAAAAACCAACCTAAATGCATTCCAAAACTGGGTGTCATTCATGACGCCTCTGATTTCCTTACTCCCCACATTCAATCTGCCACCAAATCCTTTCAATTCTATGTCTAAAGCAAGGTTTCTCAACTTCTTTAAAAAAAGAAACTTAATAAGGTAAGCAGCCAATTCAAGAAGGTAGAAAAAGAAGCCACAAAAGAGAACAGAAGGAAAGAAGCAATACAGATAAATGCAGAAATTAGGTAACATCAAACAATCAATCAAGATTGACAAAACCAAAAGGTGTTTCTTGAGATATTATGTGGGTTAGCCAAGTGGCCCTGTCACCTTGGCCCAGCTGGTGAGTTGTTGAGCCCAGCTGGTCTCACTCATGTGTCTGGTGGTTGTAGCTTGGAATCTCAGCTGGGACTGCTGGTCTCTGCTCCATGTGGTCTCTCATCCTCTAGTCCAGGCTTCTTCACACAGTGGCCTCAGCATTCCAAAGAGCAGCAAGAGAAGGAAAAGCTCAAATGCACAAGCACTTATTACATTTGCTGTTGTACAACTGATCAAAGCAAGTCACATAACATAGTTAAGTCCAGAGTCAGTATGAATATAGCTATAGAAGGCAGGAATATTTCTGCCACAATCTACCATACCACTGGCTCTGGCCCCACTCATAACCATTCAGATTGATCTTTGCCACCAGATCATAATCGTTGCCTGAGTCTAGTTACATTAAAACTAGACATGGTAGGTGTTCTAGGAGAGTACAGACTAGGTGTGGTGGCTCATGCCAGTAGTCCCAGCACTTTAGGAGGCCAAGACAGGAGAATCACTTGAGCCCAAGAGTTCGAGACCAGCCCTGGAAACGCAGCAAGATCCTGTCCCTACAACAAACAAAAAAATTAGCCAGTCATTGTGGTGCACACCTGTAGTCTCAGCTATAAGAAGCTGAGGTGGGAGGATGACTTGAGCTCAGGAGTTCAAGGATGCAGTGAGATACAATGGCGTCATGGCACTCCAGCCTGGGGGACATAGTGAGACTGTTTCTAAAAAGAAAAAAGAAAAAAAAAAAATGAAGTATGAGGGAGAATAAAACCCAGAAAGATCCAGAATTTAACTTGCTACAGAGTTTTAAGGGAAGGATGTTGAGCAATTAATTGTTCACAGAAAACTGAACAAGAGAAATTAGGTCCAAAAGTAAAAAATGCAAAGACTTGTGGCTGCAAGCCTTGTATAAGCCTGATACCGCTGTCTGAGGAAGGCTATACTGGCTCCAACTCTGAAAATCTTAAGAAATAGAGATGAAACTATCTGCCCTGGACAGTTTACGCATTCGTCCACCTCAACATCAAAGGGCTAAGCAAAATACTTCCTTCTTGACCTTCGATCTCATAACAAAAGGAACTCAAACGTCAAAGCAGAAACAAGTATGACTGCCAAGTCAACCATGCCCGTTGCAATATTCAGAGGATGCTTTTGTTTACTCTGTGTATTAACTAGACTTTCCAACTCCAATTCCAACTGGATAGTAACATGTTGCTGAAAAAAACTATGTATAGCTAACATATTTATTTATTTATTTATTCAAAGAGGAGGCTTCTGTGGAAACAATTTCCTCTACAAATACCTGTGTTTACTGCACATAGCTTACTTATGTGCCTAATCCTGATTTGTACCCCACATCTTTATAATAAAATTAAGTAAACAAAACAAAACCAAAACTTGTGTTTAGAGTAAAGAGCAAGCAGAGAGTTCAGAGGTATTGGTGTTCACTGATGATGATATTAAATGAAGACATTTTGGAAGGTGAATTTGAGGGATTTTACCAGGAGTTCTTTTATTTAACCTGAATAAGTCACTAATCTCTACTAATTACATAGACTATCAACTACCTTAAGAGTCAAGTTTTTGTGTGTGTTTGTTTTTGCTCCTGCTGTCAAATACTGTTAATGACTTCTGTGTGGAACAACTGTGACATTGAGTGGGCAGCCAATTACAGCACCCATCTGTGTCTCTGGGCAGTCCCATCAAAACAGGATCCAGGCTCAATTTTCTGAAAGTAGGACACTAGACAGATCCTTGAGTGACCATCAATGGTTTTCTCAACCAAGAAAGAAGGATAACATGATGTTAAGAATTTTTTCCCAAAATTATTTCAGTGGTCAAAACAAAAAAGTCTGCTGTGCTCTAAAAAGAGGCTAATTTAGAACATACATTTTCCTGGCAGATTTTACATCAGAAAGCTTTGAATTTAAATATGAAAAGCCAGGATTTGCTTTCTAGACAGAATGCAATTCTAAAATGTCATGCAAATTTCTTTTTGGAAGAACAAATGCAAACATTTTGAGAAGAGCTCTCAATATGCACAGGGCTTTGGGGAAACCATGTGTAAAATACTATTTCGCCTGAGGCAAACTATCTCCCACATTTGTTGAGGAAGAAAATAATAGCCAGTATTCTCTATGACTGTTGATGGTATGAATGGTTTTTATCTGCATGGTTCTTGTGCGGTGCATGAGACAATACTTTGTCAGCTTTTCTGGGAGTTCTGAAAAATCATAGGATCCACAAACCGTGCACTAGACCGTGTCTATTTTTAATATGTTCCCTCAAGCACCTAGCATAGAGCTAAGCATCCTACGGACACTCAAATACGTATTCACTAACTATCACGTTTACCAACACATCCTCCCCACTATCTCCTCCTGCTACTTTCCATATGCTCCGATGAAGAGATCTTTTCTTTGTTTTTTCTTCCCTGCTGTATACACACTCAATTATAATTTGCCTCAGCTCCTTCCCCCAACCCTCTGCCCCACATACGTGCAAACAAAACAAGTAGTGGATTCATTGATATTGCTTCTGTTCTTCTATCTCATTTTCTTAATTTCACTTTTTTTTTTTTCATTCCTTGCACACACGTATCAAAGGTATCAGATCTTGGGCAAAGGCTCTCTGGTTGTCCTGTTCAACAGAACATCTGCAATGACCAAAATGCTCCATAGTTCCACTGTCTCCAGAGCCACAGGTGGTGATCAAGTACCTGAAATGTGGCTAGTGTGATCGAGGACATGATTTTGAATTTTATTTCGTTTTAATTAACTTAAATTTAAGTAGCTACAAGTGGCTAGTGGGACACGTATTGGACAGAAAAGATGTACAGTTTCAGATGAATAATTTCTAGAAGTTAACAAGAATGGTAGAAAGAGAATTAGACTTGAGTCTCTGCTCCAATTATCTCTGTATACCCCTGGGCAGGTCACTTAGCACCTCTGACACCAGTCTCCTCAGCCATAAAATGGCAATAATAATATCTGTTTACATGGTTATTGTGATGATTGAAGAGATAAATTTTTTAAAGTGGCCAGCATATAGCAACTGATCAATGAAAAGTAATGCCCTTCCTTTTTTAATCTATAAAACAAGATTCATTAAAAAAAAATGTTCAAGGTAATTGTATAATCAAATGAGATAATGAATGTATAAATCACAAAGCACTAAAAAAAATTAATACAAAGTATTGTTAACTTCCTTAGCAGAAAAAAACATGTTATGTACATTTTTATTTCTTCAGTCACCATCATTGTCTTAAGTCTTTCTACTCTTTCTGGAATGTTGACATCATCTCTAAGCCTTAACATTGTATTTCCTCCCAAAAATTCTAGTGCAAAAAATTCTTTGCCAAAGACCCATGAACCCTGGTGTCTCCAGGTCTCCTGAGCACATGTTTTCACCTCCTCACACTCTTCTACTCTGACTTTCTCGGTGGTTTCACGTTCCTACAAAATACTAGAACTTTCTCAGGCAAGTAAAGAGATATCATCTCACAGGAATTCTTTAAATGCCAAAGATGATGGCAGTAAGATTTCTAAGAGTTAGTGCAAGAAAAATGGACACAACTTCTTAAAAAGAATGATGGGCGTATTCTTATGGTTCCTTTTGAATCCTAATCTTTTGTATCGCCTGATTTAAATGTTCTCTCTATCCTTTTCCAAACCTCAGTTTTATCACATGAAAAATGGAGCTCCTGGGATACACCTCTTAGAAGAAGCCTGTAATCATGATATTGTTTAAAGCAACTTGGAAAATGTGGAAAGACTTATTTGCAAGTAAGCCTGCCTACTATAAAGAAAAGCTTCATCCTGAATATGGAAAACGCCCTTGGATGCAAGCAGGAATATAGAACAGGAAATAAACAAACAGATCATGACAGCAGGGAACTTGCTCTAGACTTGGTAAAGAATAAATATTCTAATTATCTCATTCTGCTTATAGACAGACAATCATTGATGATAAAGCCCACCAAGGCAATGGAAACTATAAAGGATAAAATATGAAACAAATATGACAAAATGATAAGCTCTGATAAATCTGATTTTAAAACATAGGAGTTTATATCCCCTATGCACCTTTGTACAAGGGGGGAGTTTTTTAAAATGGAATTTATATATAAAAAATTGTGTATTTATTCTTCATGTTCAAATTTCAGTCACTCAAAGTACTCTTCATTTGATGCAATACACCTATGGAGACACCTTTTCTACTGCTCAAAACAGTTTTTGAACTCGTCCATTCTGATGCCATTTAGTGCCTCTGCCGTTTTTTGTTTCACCTCTTCCTCATCGGCAAAACGTTTCCCTTTGATAACTTTTTTCTTCTGGGGATACAAAAAAAGTCACTCAGGGTGAAATTGGATGAATTGGGTAGGGCATGAAGGTCATGCCATTTTTGGTCAAAAACTACTGAACAATCCACTATATGGGCAGGTGCGCTTGTAAATCACCCAATATGAAACCGGCAAATGCGTTGTAAAAATCTCCAAAAGCTGAATGCAGCATCTCACAACAATGCTAGCAGATACATTGATGCCAATGGGTTCCTAGAACACTTACCTAGCAGGGGAAGCCTGTACTACAAGGGGTCTGCCCTCCAAAAGATAATTCAGGTTTTTTTGGGTCTCCCCTCATATATTAGAAATATTTCACAATTAAAAAGTAGATAAATGTATAATACATAGCTTCTCCTTGTTCTCTCAGAGAATTTGCTCTACATAATAAAGTAGAAGGAATGTTCATTCTTCATTCATCCCCTGGCATGGTGAAGGGAGGGATAATTTCAAGTGGACAGGATACTTCACACCCATAAGGATAACTATTATCAAAAGAGCAAACGTAACAAATGTCAGTGAGGATGTGAACAGATTGAAACCCTTGTGGACTGCTGGTGGGAATGCAAAATGGCACAGCAACTGTGGAAAACAGTAGTTCCCTGAAAAGCTAAACAGAGAGTTATTGTATGATCCAATAATTCTACATCTAGGTGTATACTCCAAAGAAATGAAAGCAGGAATTCAAACAGATAATTGTACACATCATCATGCACAACAGACAAAATGTGGAAACAACCCAAATGTCCATCAACAGATAAATAAACAAAATGTGAACAGACAAATAGTGGAACATTACTTAGCTTTAAAAAGGAATGAAATTCTAATACATGCAAAAACATGGATAGATCTTGAAAACATTGTGCTAAGTGAAATAAGCCAGACACAGAAGAACTGCTATTGTATGATTCCAGTTAAATAAGATTCCTAAAAATGCCAAGTTTGTAATTGCAGGACCAGTCCCAACTGGCCCTACTCTGCTGGGTAGAATGTTATATTATCTTGTAGCTAGATCACAGCCCAAACTTCAAATCATGTAGCCCCAGCATGTGCAACAAAAAAGCTTTTATCTCTAACACCCAGAACCATCTCTTCCATCCCCTGTGGAACCAATAAGACCACGACATGACCAGAACCTGATTGCCAGAACTCTTTCAGAAGTGAGGGATCCATTGACCAGGAAGATTTGGGGCTAAAATCTGCCTCAGTGTAACTTACTGTAAGTGGTCACATTTGAAGCCCTACAATCAGATGCTGGCAAGCCAACATTCCTAAATCCTATCCCTTGCACTCCAAACCCTTAAAACTTGCCCCAGATGACAAATCAGAGAGACAGATATGAGCCCATCTCCTGTCATTTTTCTGGCTGGCCTCACAATAAAGCCTTTCTTTTCTCAAAGCCTAGTGCCATAGTATTGACTTCTGTACACATTGGGCAGTGAGCCAATTTGCTTGATAACAAATTCACAGAGATAGAAACTATCATAGCGGTTACCAGAGGCAGTGGATGGGGGGAATGGGAAGTTTAATGGGTACAGAGTTTTTGTTTGGGATGGTGGAAAAGTTAGATACTGGTGATGTTGCCTAACATTGTAAATGCCCTTACTGTCACAAATTGTACACTTAAAGACGGTTAAAATGATAAATGTTACATTATATATGTTTTACCTCACTAAAAAACAAAAGCCAAAAAATCAGCACTCAGGAAGGAAAAAAAAGTGAAAGAGAGGGTTTGGGGAACCATGAAATAGAGAAAAAAATTGAGAAAAATCAAGAAAAAGAGAGAAAGAAACAGTGAGCAGCAGAAAACCAGCAACATGGCTGGACTTAAGGGAAAGAACAGCCAGCAAGAAATCCTCAAGTGACCAAAGAACATTTACAAAGAGTGAGCATTAGTATGTATTTTCAACTATTCCCTCTGTGCAATGTAATCACTCTCCCTGACCCGCAAACCTTCACTAAAAATCTGCCATACTCTGCAGCCATGTTTCTCTGGTGATAGAGAATGAGTGAAGACGGACAGTGTCCAGCAATAAACAAAGTAGAGGCAGAAAAACAATAGAAACTGAACTGAGGTGCCACGGAAATTTTGAGAATTCACTTTGAATGTAAGACCTCAAAAATTCTCAGAAAACTTGAATGGACATAAGATTTGAAACAGACACAACTAAAGATTTAAATACAATACCAGGTTGCACGAAAACCACAGTACAGTAAGACAAGCATCTGGGAGTTCCAGGCAATGAGCAGACACCAAAAACATTCATAAAAGACGAGTGAATGGAATAAAGCAAAGAGAAGAGCAGATTCAAGACACTCAAAATAGAGGGAATTTTCTGAGTTTTATATGAAATGGGTTATATATGATTCATCTCAAAACAAGAATTGCACCCAAGGTAGAAAACAGGCAAACGGCAGACTCTAGCTGAGGAAGGCGGGGGGGATCTTCTCAAGATTAAGTTACCCATTTGGCAGGAAGATCGCAGCCACTAGATCTCTGTGCCAATCTAAGGACCTTGTTAAAAACAGAGATCTTGGTGGAGAACCATTGAAAGGAGGCTGGTAGTTCCATGATATAAGCAAATTATCAGAACAGCTAAAAGTTTAATAAAAAGAACTAGTGAAGAGAAGAGCTTTCTTAGGGTCACAGTCAACTCTGGGGTTTGAGAGCCTGTGTGCGTGCCCTAGGCTGCATCAGCTCAGGAGCAATCAGAACCAGGCATGGCAGACTTGAAAGTGTTCTCCAAACAACACACAGACCCATCAACTCAGGTGGGACCCTCACTAGTGCAGAGGCTTAAACACAACTTCTGACCAAACATGGAATGAACAATCACCTACTGTAACCCAGGGGCAATCTCTAAGTAGCCAAGCTAAATAATTTTTTTAAAAGAGTGAGTTGAGATCAATCTTAGCAAAGACATGAGAGGATATAAACTACAAGAGAAACAGACTCTGAATTATTTCAGGCAAGTCACTAAGCAAACAAATGACCAAGTAATAACAGCAAAAACTCCCAAGGAGAGGGAGTCAATATCTAAAGCTGCTTCATTACTTAATCTGCTCCTCCCAAAAATTGTAAGTCATGGAAAGAAACAGGAAACTGTGATCCATATTCGGATGGTGGGGGGAGGGAGGAGGATCAGGCAATAAAAATTGCCAGATGGAAGACTATGGAGACAAAGACTTCAAAACAGCTATTATCACTAGCTCAAAAATTAAAGGAAACCAAACTTAAAGAATTACAAGAAGATAAGAGGACAATGACTCATAAAATGGACAATATCAATAAAGAGATAAAAAACTATTATAAAAAAAGAAAATTCTGGAGTTGAAAAATCCAATAACCAGTCAGACTCATACCTGTAATCCCAGCAGTTTGGGAAGCGGAGGCAAGAGGATAGCTTGAACCCAGGGGTTCAAAACCAGCTTAGGTAACATGGCGAAGCCTCATCACAACAAAAAATACAAAATTTGTCGGGCATGGTGGTACACATGTGTAGTCCCAGCTACTCAGGAGGCTGGTGCAGCAGAATCATTTGAGCCCAGGAGTTGGAGGCTGTGGTGAATGACCTTGCCACTGCATTCTACCCTGGGTAACAGAGTGAGACTCTGACACAAAAAAAAAAAAAAAGAAAGAAAGAAAGAAAAAGAAAAATACAATAACCAAAATGAAATATTTACTAGAGAACTCAGTAGTAGATCCAACAAAATAAAAATTCTACAAATTTGAAGAGATATCAATGGAGATTATACAATGTGATGAGCAGGAAAAAAAGGAATAAAAATGAAAAGAACCTCAAAGAGATACAGAACACCATTAATATACTTTTATACCAATATGATACCAATATAATAGACTACTAGAAGTGAGAGGGAGAAAAAAATCCAAAGAAATAAAAGGTGAAAAATTCCCTTTCTTATTTTTTTCCTTTTTAGTTGATATTGATGAAATACAGAGTGATATTTTGATGCATGTATACCATGTATAATGAACAAATCAGGGTAATTAGCATATCTATCACCTCAAACAGTTACCATTTGTGTTGTGAACATTCAAAATCCTCTCTTCTAGAACTGAATATCACATGTTCTCACTCATAAGTAGGATCTAAGCAATAGTCACTTTAGCACAAGAGAGGGATTGGCAGTTGCTGGGCACTGTGGCGTGGGGGAGAAGGGTAGGGGCGCAGGATAACACAAAGGGTATCTGGTCTGCTACCAGAGGGAGTGAGGGCCAATTAGAAGCTCAAACTTCATCTGCATGCAGCCTATTTATGTAGTTAATCCTCACTTGTACCCCATATCTCCATAATAAAATAAAAATTTTTTAAACCACAAAATCCTCTCTTCCAGTTTTCTGAAAATATACATTATTGTTAGACATATTTACCCCACAGTGCTACAGAACACTTGAATTTACTTCTCTCACTTAGCTACTGATATGTATTATCCAATCTTTCTCTATTCTCTCCTTCCTCACCTCTAATAACCAAAGTTCTACCCTGTATATCTATGAGCTCTTTTTTTTTTGTACTCACTTGAGAGCAGGCAATATTTATCTTCCTGTGCCTGACTTATTTCGCTTAATATAATGTCCTCCAATTTCATCCATGATGCTGCAAATGACAAGATTTCCTTTTTTTTTTTTTAATGGTCGAATAGTATTCCATTGTGTATATACACCACAATCTCTTTATCCATTCATCTGTTGGTGGACATTCATTTGTTAATAAACAATTCATACCTTGGCTATTGAGAAGAGAGCTGCAATAAACATGGGGGTGCAGGTATATCTTCAATATACTAATTTCCTTTCCTTTGGATAAACTCAGTGGAATTGCAGAATTGTATGATAGTTCTATTTTAGTTTTTTTGAAAAACTGCCATACTTTTTTCCTTACTGGCTTTACTATTTGTATTCTTACCAACAATGTATAAGAGTTTTCTGTCTCCTCGTGCTTGCCAGCATTTGTCATTGTTTGTCTTTTGATGATAGCCATTCTAACTGGAGTAAGGTGGTATCTCATGGTGGTTTTGATTTGCATTTTCCTGATGATTAGCACTGTTGAGTATTTTTTAATATACTTGGCTATTTGTATGCCTTCTTTTGAGAAATGTCTATTCAGATCCTTTGCACATTTATAAATCAAATTATTTGAAAAACTTTCTAAATTTGATGAAAAATATTAACCTACCCACAAAGAAGCTCAACTAATTCTAGATAGGATTAACTTAGAATTCTCCAAGGCAGACACATCATAAATAAAATGTTGAAATCAAAAGATAAAGAAAAAAACCTTGAAAGCACAAGAGAAAAAAACAACTCATGTACAAGGAAATCTTAATATGATTAAGATCTGACTTCTCATTAGAAACAGTGGAGGTAGAAGGCAATAAGATAGCATCCAAATTACTAAAAAATAAGAAAACTTCCAACCAAGAATCTTATAACCAGCAAAATTATATTTTAAAAATAGAGGTGAAAATGATATTTCCAGATGAACAAAAAATAAGACAATTTACTGCTAGTAGACCTGCCTTACAAGAAATACTAAAGGAAGTTCTATAGGCTGAAAGCAAGTGATTGGAACCAGACAGAAATTCAAATTCACACACAAAAAATTGAATTTTAAAAGATTGAAATTATGCAAATATGCTCTCTGACCATAATGGAATTAATTCAATAACAGAAGGAAATTTGGAAAGTTCAAAATATATGGAAATTAAACAGTATACTCCTAAATAACCAATGGGCTAAAGAATAAATAACAAGGAAAATTAGAAACTACTTTGAAAGAAATGAAAACAAAGACACAACCAGAACTTATGGGATGTGGTTAAGCAGTACTCAGAAGGAAATTTATAGATGTAAATTTGTACCTGTATTACAAAATAAGAAAGATATTAAATTAATTAGCTAACCTTTCACTTTAAGAAACTAGAAACAAGCCAGGCTCGGTGGCTCAGCCTGTAATCCTGCACTTTGGGAAGCTGAGGTGAGTGGATTGCCTGAGCCCACAGGTTCGAGACCTACCTGGGCAACTTGGCGATACCTCATCTCTACAGTAAATCAAAAAAAATTAGCTGGGCGTGTTAGCACACGCCTGTAGTTCCAGCTACTTGGAAGGCTGAAGTGGAAGGATCGCCAGAGCCCAGCAGGTCGAGCCTGCAGTGGCCAGGAGCATGCCACTGCACTCCAGTCTGGGTGACAGAGTGAGACTCCAACTCAAAAAAAAACACAAAAAAACAAGAAACTAGAAACGGAAGAGCAAACTAAGCTAAAACTAGCAATTAAGTGAAGAAAATAATAAAGACTAGACTGAAAATAAGATAGCAAAATAATAGAGAAATTTTTTAAGTTATTGATTTGAGAAGGTCAATAAAATTGACTTTAGCTAGACTGGCTAAGAAAAAAAAGAAATAAATTATAAGCTACTAAAATCAAAATAAATGAAGGGACATTGCTACCAATCTTACAGAAATTTTTTCTTACTTGTTTAAGATTGTAAAGGAATACTATGAACAGCTGTATGCCAACAAATCAGATGAAGTGAACAAAGTGCTAGAAAAAATACAAATTACCAAAGCTGACTGAAAAAAATATATGAAAAGTAAAGAGATCAAACTAGTAATTTTACAACTTCTCACAAAGAAAAGTCCAGGCCCACATGGTTTTACTGGTGAATTTTACCAAATATTTAAAAAAGAATTAGTACTAGTTCTTCACAAACTCTTCCAGAAAATAAAAGAGAACATATCTCCACTGATTGTATGAGGCCAGTGTTACCCTGATACTAAAACCAAAGCGATCACAAGAAAACAAAAAGCAAAAACCTACAGATTGACATCCCTTTTGAATATAGACACAAAATTCCTCAACAAAATGCAGGTGACCCTCCATATTTATAGGTTTATCATTCATAGATTCAACTAACTGGATATTGAAAATGTCTAAGATATATTAAAAATAATACAACAAAATACAACTAAAAGCAAGATAGTATAACAATTATTTACATGGAATTTATATTGTATTAAGCATTATAAGTCATATAGAGATTCTTTAGAGTATACAAGAGGATGCATATAAGCTATATACAAATAATATACCATTTTATCTAAAAATCTTGAGTGCCTGAAGATTTTTGTATCAACAGGGTATCTTAAAATAAATCCCCAACAGATACTGAGGGACAACTGTACTATTAAACCAAATCCAACAACATATAAAAAAGAATATATACCATCACCAAGTGGGATTTACCCCAGGAATACAAGGTTGGTTTAACACCTAAAAAAATCAATTAATGTAATATACCGTATCATAATAAATAGCAAAACTAAATAGGTGCAGAAAACAGCATTTAACAAAATTCAACACCCTTTCACAATTCAACAAAGAAAAAATAGAAGGAATTTATCAACCTGATAAAGTATCTACAAATAATCAACAGTTAATATTGTACTTAACAGTAAAAAAAGAATGCTTTCCTCCTAAGATCAGAAAGAAGACAAGGATGTCTGCTCTCACCACTTCCATTCAGCATTGTACTAGAGGTTCTAGTCAGTGTAGTTGAGCAAGAAAAAGAAATAAAAGGTATATAGATTGAGCAGGAAAAAGTAAAACCATCTTTGTTCACAGATGATACAATCTTGCATTTAGAAAATCCTAAGAAATCCACTAAAAAAGCATTAATAAACAAGCCAATAAGGTAGAGGATATAAGGTCAATATTTTAAAAATTAATTGTATTTCCATACACTTGAATGTTGTGAAAATGAAATTTAAAATAATTCCATTTACAATAGCATAAAAAAGAATTAAATACTTAAAAATCAGTTTAACAAATAAATGCAAAACTCAGACTGAAAACTACAAAATGCCAAAAGAAATTTTTAAAAAACCTAATAGAAAGATATTCCATGTTCATAGATTGAAAAATATTGTTAAGATGGCAATGCTCACCAAATTAATCTGAAGAATCAACATGATCCTTATCAAAATCTCAACTAGCTTTTTGCAGAAATATATAAGTTGATCCTAAAATTCCTACAGAAAAGGGATCCAAAAAAGCAAAAACAATCTTGAAAAAGAAAAAAATTGGGAACTGTCACTTCCTGATTTCAAAACGTACTACAATGCTATAATAATCAAGCCATTGTGACATGACATAACAATAGACATTTAGATCAATGGAATAGAATTAAGAGTCTATTAAAAACAAAAACCTCTACTTGGAAGGCTGAGGCAGAAGGATCACCTGAGCCCAGCAGGTTGAGGCTGCGGTGGCCATGAATGTGCCACTGCACTCCAGCCTGGGCGATGGAGTGAGACTCCAACTCAAAAAAAAAAAA